>JAVSBV010021432.1:0-12069 GCA_033117975.1 Parotocinclus spilosoma | reverse complement strand
CCCTTATACCCCCTTTTGGTTGTTTCTCATTATTTCCCCATTCTTATTATACATCGTGGGTTACACCTATCCCGCATCGCCCCGGCTAAAGTGCCCACCCGGCTGTGCGTTTGAATTATACGCGTCCTGGCATGGCTTTCCCGCGATGTCTCCCAAGTGGCGAGGCACGGAGGTAGTCCGAACGCCAGAGGGCGAAGGTGAGCTCGAACGCCAAATCATGCTCTCTGCAAGCCTGCCCCATTGGCGCTTCGGCGCCCTCTTTCGATCAGTTCGCGTGTTGCTCCCAGTCGGGACGCAACGCAAGTGGCGCGCCCCTTCATCCTTTTGCTTTTTTTTGTGTCTCTTAATCCCTTTTAGTTTTTCTATATTATTTCCCCATTATTATTATTATACGTCGTGGGATTTCGTCTATCCCGCATCCTTGGATCCTACCAAAACCCACCACATCTCGTAACAGATTTAACCCTTATCCAGTCTTACAATCCAAGCAATTGGGTGGTGGGATTTGAACCCTGGACCTTCTGCTCCATAGTCCAGTACCTTAACCATTTCCAGCATTTTAGCACACACCCTTATCCAGGGGGCGTTGATTGAATTGATACAGTCTTACAATCCAAGCAATTGGGTTAAGGGTTTTGCTCAAGGACCCAACTGTGGCAGCTTGGCAGAGGTGGGATTTGAAACCTGGACCTTCTGGACACATCATTTCCTTCTGGTCCAGAGTCCAGTGTCTTAACCACTAGGCTACCACAGTCCCACTAATAAGTCCCACTACTAAGGCCTAGACGATATTCTGATTTTATGCAGGGTAAAAAAATTAATAAATTCAGCAGAAACCGCATCTGTACTCTAACGGAATTGTTTTAAGTATGTTAGGTTACACCCTACAATTCTATTTTCAGCAGTGTGTGACAGAGGTAGTCATAAGGTGGAAACGATAACAGTTGGGAAATGTAATGAGGAAGAGCTTAAGTATCTTTAAGCAAATAAGTCACACTGATATATGCAGTATATATATTAAACTCCTTTGTCAGAATAAATCCCTACGTAAAACAGGACTACCTGTACTTACAATAGGACAACCATATACACTTAAAACTGCCATTTACAGTTTGCTACAAATAAGAAGTGGAAAGTAAAATAAACACGAGTAAGTTCCATAAAAACATCACATCTCACACAACCGGTAATGTAGGGAGCTTTGAAGCGAATGACAAATTGCTTCTAAAACTCGCACCTGTTGGTGAATCTGTAGCATTGACTGGCTGTTGAGATGACCAGATGTTTATGGCTGCAATGTCTGAAGCTTAAAGAGATTTTTTATGTCCTATCCTATTTTAAGATCTCAGCGTTTAAAGCAGACGTTTGTCAAATGGACTTTAAACCGTGTACATGTAAAGTCATTAAGGCCATAGTAAACAAATAAAGGTTGGTTCTTCAGTATTACAGATTTGTAATTTTGCCATCCCTGAATTTATACGTACAGTACCTTCTTCATTTCATAACAGAATGTCTGTAGTTAGTCCAAGCTAAACACAAATCGATGCACAAGCTTTCTGTGTTAATACAACACATGCTTCTAGTGATCAATGAACAACATGCATTTAACAATGAATAGAAATTTAGAAATATTTAGAAATGAATAAAAATCAATTCTACTGTTGACAAGTTCTGACATGACAACCCTTGGAGTAACAAGAAACAGGTAGGGTAAATGTTCTCAATTATTTATTACTGTAATTTAATAAAACGGAAAAAGCTTTTGGCACATTCTGTAAAAATCAATAAACATTTTTGCAAATTATTTCTACTTCCACTTTTATGCAAGAATGCACATTTTTTGTAATCCTTCACCGGAGTGTTTAAGGTTTTAAAACGTTTTGCTAATAAAACTAAATCAAATGAGTAATGCATAATTTAGCCATTTCATCCAGCATATGAGAAAACTGACATTACTGGAGGTCTAAACAGCCCAAATGTTTACAACTTGTTCCACAACAAAAACAAATCATGCATCATTTTTGACTAATAGGATGGAGCAGACCCACAACCGTTCATGTTAATGTTGATTTAATGAAGCTTGATTAATACTCAGGTAATTTCTGAAATTCATTAATCAAAAACGAAATGTAAGCAATCTTCAAGAGCCTTTTGATCGAGCATCCCTTTCATACGTAACCGCTGCTCCAGATCGTTCTGGAAAAGCAGTCAAACTTATTATCTATTGCATCCGCATCCACGTCATCCAGTGTCACTAACCGTGCTCATCACAGAGACACTTGTTCCATGAAATCAGTCTGAGTCAGCCCTCCGCTGAGCCTTTGTTAACGAGCATTCATGACACATCTGGCTTAGCACAGGAGTAAGAGCACTGATCTGTTTGAGCACAGTGGGGCTCCTGATCCACAAAATTCAAGCAGGAAGTCCTTTGATTCTGAGATTCTTAAACATGCACTCGAAGTAGCAAATAAGCTCATAGCCTGGAGTCTTGTTTGATGAGATCATTGTGTACAGAAACGGCATACAGGAACATCAAAGGCTGAGGTGACCCCACAGTGAACGAGATGCGGTGCAGCTGAAACCCCATTAGCTTTTGTGGCCCCGGGTTTTTTCGTTCGTCTCGACAGAAAACAGACCTTCACGAAATCATCACACCAGGTTTCACACAGGTTTCTATTTCTTTCAATAGATGCAGGCTAAAATTAAATGAGCAACCACAGAACTACTCTTACCATTTATCAAACATTAATAACAAACCAGTATTACCTGGAGCTAAAAGGGGTTAGATTAATCAGTCTAGTCTAGGAGGTTCCTGAATCACGCTTACATGGACCAGGAAGGGAGAGAATAGAAATCACCATAGAGCTACCAACTAAAGTGTGCTGTGGTACGCAACAAGCAAAGAACAAATAAAGATTGCATAGCAAAATATGCCAGGTATTACACATAAAAAAAATGTACACTAGCAGGAAACTAAGTGCTTTCTTAATCCCTAAGCTGTAATTTTCCCCACTGAGCAGCTCCTGTACAAATAGCTAATGGATGAAAAGGCTAGACGGTTTGGCTTTTACCTCTGTTTTGTTGCTGTTGTATTGCCCATACTCCCACGGCATGGGGTTCCAGCTGCAGGTCTCCCCCAACACAGCCATCCTCAGCACTTCCTTCCAACTCCCTCTTCCCATTCATGAATGGCACGGAGAAACGGGCGCACCGCTCACACACGCATGTTCGTGTACGCCCACGCACACGGCGGTAAACAGTGATGCACGAGTGCAACGTGGGGGTGGCTCGGAGAGGTCTTACTGAATTAGAGTCAAGATTCTACGGTTGTTCGGCTGCACGCACACGCAACAGTGTCTCTTCCTCTTCTCGCCTTTGTTCTGCTGAACGCTGGCGATCCAGCCGCCGTTCTCTCAATGACAACTCTTCATATTCATCCTACATGAACACGTCATGATTCTGTCTCTTCTTTCCCCGGCCAGCATGCACTGAATCAGACACAACAATGTGTGTGTGTGTGTGTGTGTGTGTGTGTGTGCGCGCGCAAAGAGAGACAGAGAGAGCAAGAAAGAAGGAACAAACTGTCACTTACTGTTGCCCGCATTTCGCCTTTTTATTCAAACGCGGTTGCTTCGGCAGGGTTGGCCACAGTGCAAGGAATCTAGTACATCTCCTCCCCCCAGTGTGCTCCAGGGGATTGGAGTCACCTTCCCTTCCCTTCCACCTACCGCTCATAAGAGTGCTGAGGTACAGCAGTGTGATCGACACACGGAGGGCCTGCCTGAACTCCTAACACCCCCCACCCCCATCCCCGCGATAAACGAGAAGCAACGACTTGCCTCTGGCTACTAGCAGGAATCTGTTCACTAGATATAGAGAGCATAGCCCGTATTTGCTCTCGCGCTCTCACTTTATCTCCCTTCCTGCACTCTCTGCCGCAGACGGATTGCTCTCTCTCTCGCTCACTCTTCCTCGCTGCCACCGCCAGTCTCCACAGCAACCCCTTTAACAAATAAACCGCGCCGATGTCCGCAGCATTCTGTGCTGGAAAAGACTAGAACAGCTAATCACCTGTTCTATGCTTGCGAGGGAAGGATGAAAGAGAAGCAGAGAGGCCGTGTGGTCATCACTCAGTCCTCCAGTTTGGAGGATAAAGTGGGAGGCGAAGCACATTTGATTTTTACTACTAGAAATGACTGGGTTGTCCCATGTGTAAGTAAGGGAAGCACAGCCCTGAAACACAGCCTTAAAACTATCAGGCATGAAATAGCAGTCACATCAGTTTAGCTAGATAATTTGGCTCATGAAAGACATAGTTTGAATGGAAAGCACCACATCAGGCAATCTGTCACATTTATACATTGTACATTAAGGAATGTACAAATACACTGTTCAATGATACTGAGCTCATAATTCAATTCTCACGATTACTGATATTACATACGATGCAGTATCGTTAAAAAAAGTGAGTACACCACTGACATTTTTGTCATTATTTTATTACATCTGGGCCAATACCAACAGGATAACAGCCAGAAACAAACACCAAGACAACCACTGCCTTGATATAACAACCAATGGTAAAGGTCAAGCTTGTCTCCAGACCTAAATCCTATTGAGAATCTGTGGGGCGTTCTCAAACGGAAGGTGGAGGAGGACAATGTCTCTAACATCCACCGGCTCAGTAATGACATCATGGAGGAGTAAAAGAGGATACCAGTTGCAACCTGTGTAGCTCTAGTGAACTCCAATAATTGGAAAATAAATGGAATATAATTGCGGCCACAAACAAAAAAAAACCCACTTTGGACATTTAGACATTGACACATCTGAGGTGTGTTTGGGGTTGTCGTTATGTTGGAATAGACCCAAATAGAATAAGTGTGTTCACTTTCGTGAGATATTACTGTATATGTAATGTTATTCCTCACATCTGAATAGCAAACAAGGCATATTTTGTGCAATTAAAAGAAATGACTAGGAACAGAAGTGTAAAATTAAATTTAATGCTATATTGCAGCTTAGCCAAATCATAAATAACCCAGTGGAAAACCCTCATTTCTGAAAAATAATTCAAAATAACGTGCTTTTCAAAGAAACTTTAAGTTGCACAGAGGGCAGGATGTGTCTGTGAGATTTAAATGCCACTGCATTAGATGGCATAAACAAAACCACATAAACCGACTCAAACTCTTTTCAAGCTCTGGGATATTTTAGACGGTAAGTCAACAGTTGGTTCTTGTAGCCACAGTGTTGGGTGGGAACAAAATGTTCAGGAGTAAAGTTCGGAGGGACTTGAACAAGGAACAAATCAGTGTAGCCAGATGACTGAGTCAGAGCATCTACTAAACAAGGCTTGTGTTATGATCCCGGTCAGCAAGTGTGAGTACTTACTAACAGTGGACCACAGAGAGAAAGTCCAAGAAACAACCTCAGGGTGTTGGTGCCCAAAGATCACTGATGCACAACACCATTGAATCCTATCCAATCTGTCTGAATGGACAGACTAGCTACTGTCGTACATGTCACAGAAAAGGTAGCAATTTTTTATTTTTTTTTAGGGGTGGTGCAGCGGGGGGCGTCTGAAGCCGCGTATTTGCAGACTAGTGAGTCAGCCACAAACTGGAGATTGGATTAGTTTGGTGAAACTATATATTATTTATATATAGTATATATAGTGTATGTATGCATGTATGTATGTATATATCTATCTATCTCTATAACTATATCTCTATCTCTATCTATCTATCTCTCAAGATCAGCGTCTTTTGCTGCATAGGGTTACAATGCTTTGTTACCTTCACAAGAATAAGGACTAATTGGGCCATCCCTAATTGACTCTGATGCTTAACAGGCAGTGCACAGACGTTAAACAGTATAAAAAGATTTCTTTCCAGAAAAAAATAATATAAGATTGTAATTTCACATCTTAAATTAATGAGATGGCTTCCATAAGGTTACTTGCAGCCAAAAGCATTGCTCTGGTAAAGCTACAGCTAAGCTAGGGACATAATGCTCAGGTTTCGATCCTTCGAACCTTCTTTTGTTTACATATTGCGCTGTGTGTGCGTTTTTTAGGAGCAGCTTCCAATCTCGTTGTACCAGGTATACTGCGTATAATGACAATAAAGGCTTTCTATTCTATGCGATTCTTTTCTCATTTCACACTGAAATTTCAAATTGCTTCTGATTAGATAAAAGTGCTGTACGTGAGAGAAACTATACTCTTACAAGCATCTCAGTTCATCATCTAATTTATGTTGGAAATGAAATGGAAATGTTTTTTACTCAGCAGCAGCGAAACCTTACTTGCTAGTTACTGTTTAATGATCATTAACCTCATCATAAGGGTGCCAAAAATTTAACCATGATTAGTTTTAAATTATTTGTGCAAACTAGTACTATAGCTACTCTCATCGGTGTGGGAACTAGGTGGAATGAATATTGGAATACGAGAATATAAGAAACCGGTACATTTGTCCCACCCAAAAACGGAGGGTAAGTTAGTGTGTTTGATGGGCAATTTAGACCACCTTCAAGTTTCATGCTATGTTGTGTGTTGGGTGAAATCGACTTGTGTATGACGGCTTATGGTAACATCTTAGAAGGGTATGGGTAGGCTAACATTAACTTTGCTTAAGTTGTTAGAAAGCAGTCAAACTGCAAATTAACAGTCTCTGCCAACCAACATTATCCACCACGTACCACCACACTAAATAGCATGTAACGTTTAAATAAAAAAATAATAATAAACCACCTTATACGTGCCTTTAGTAGTGCAGTATGTAAAGTTCTAATGTGTGTCGTTTTGGATGCAGCGTCATTGTCTAACAATAATGTTACTCTCGTCCTCAGTCTTGTAAAGCTCAAACTCTCTCAGTATTTTTTCATCTCATGGTAACAAATGTTATCAAAACAAAAAAATGTAAAAGTGAAGTGAAAGCATCAGAAGACACTGTCACTGAGGTCTTTTAAAAACAGTGGTGTTATTAGAAACGGATTTTATACACAAGACAACATCAGATCTAAATGTCTAACAAACAGTGGTACAGATGAGCTCTCTTGATTTATTTGCCTTTTTTTTGCAATGTTGTTCAGTGATGTAACACATGGCTACAGTGGAATTTTAGAGCTAGCTGATATTTTAGGGGGTGGGCTGTTCTTTGATTAACAGATGCAAATGTTTGTTCCATAATGTCAAATTCGCTCCTCTGCCCTTGACTATATTCCTCAATTCTTTTGTATGACAACCCTGATTCTAGTGAAGCTATTCCCAGACACAGGACAAATGTAAAAGCTAGCAAACTGTAAAATGCAACAACACTTATCATCAACTTGGAAGGAATTTCATTTTTGCCATGTCACACAGACTACAAAATGTGATCACAAACCACACAAAGTGAGGGACTCAATCAATGGCAGGCGCCTACACCAGTCCATCCCTCATCCTCGCCCACTTTTTTCTCTCCATTCGGAGAGGGACCTGCTGCACAACTTCTATTAATACCATGATCAATGTGGAAGGAAATGAGTTTGGGAGCTTCCACGTCTTCTGCTATAATAAAAAATTACTCCTCGTTAAGTATCCAGATTTTAGCACTACTCTACTGGCTACTCTAGTTGGTTTGCATTCACTCCAGCAAGAGTGGAATTTCGATGCAGGTAGGCGCTGTTTAAATCCCACCCAATCAACAGGTTATAAACCACAACAGCAAATAAATATCTCTTTTAATTCTGCATTTTGAGTTTATTCGTAGCCCTGATGTCCAAAGTGCTGCCCAATGTAGGATTTTACAGTATAGAGTACTATACTAACCTTTGATTACTATATTTTACTTAATATTTATTACCTAATCCTATGTTGGGCAGCACAGTGGCTGGGTGGGTAGCACGGCTGCCTCACAACAAGAAGGTCCCGGGTTCAATCCCAGGGTGGAGCGGCTTGGGTCTATTCTGTGTGGAGTCTGCATGTCCTCCCCTTGACTTGCGTATGACTTCCCTGACTTGCGTATGCAAATCACCCCAGCCATGTAACTGGAAACAGCTGCACGTCGGTCCCAAGCCCAGATAAATGGGGAGAGGTGGAGAAAGCAATAATAAACTACTCCATTATCCTGCCAAAATACTTCATGGATCACATCGATGAAGGACAGAAATGTGTGGAGATTGATGATCCATCAAGTGACCGAGAGTCGACTGCGACTGTTAATCCCATCCCATATATCTATTTATAAAAGCCTTCTGTTGCAGTACCAATTATTCCAGTAGTAAAATTTTAACCTCCTCGAACAAAGAGATCAGTATTAGTAACAACTGGTTCCTGTTTAAGCCCATTTTGGTGAAGGAGAACTACCTTCCTGAATGTTTTGCATTTGAAAATATCAGTCTGACTTACAGATCTCCATTAAAACGGCTTTCTTATTTATTGCGCGGGCCCTGATTGTTAGCAGAACTCTTTAGCAAAGAGTAAACATGGCGCCCGAGTTGCATGAGCAGCTTGTGGAGGTGCAGCAACAGGAAATGAGGCTCTTCAGGTAACAGCCTGAAGGTGAAGAAACTTAGAGCTCAAATTCCTAAAAATGAAAGAGCCCTGTAGTCTCATCAAATCAAAGCAACACTAACAGCAGAAGCTTAGGAAGTAAATAAGTCACTCATTTAGCCTTGAGCAAGGTTCTTCAAAACAATCCCATAATGACACCCAAAACAGAGGGGGGTACTGATCAACACCCCACCACCACCACACACAAAACAATTAGCAAGGGTAAGCACAAGCAGGTATGAAGAAACTGACAAGAAAAACACGAAGCAGTCGAACTGGAACTGGTAAGGTTTTAGTAACCAGTTTGAATGATGTCTTTGAGAATTAGTATAACATCAAAATTATTAAAATATGTTAAACTGGAACTCTTGGTACTAAATCAGTAACCCTAGTCATTGAACTTGAACTAAGCCAAATAAAGTCAGATTATTTATATCACCTTGGGGACCTTGACTGACCAGTCTGAGGACGTCTGTAGACGTCACCAGAGTAAACCCACACAGACCCAGATTGCTCCACCCAGGGATCGAACCAGGTATGTTCTTCTAATTGTCTCAAAGCAGCATTACAGTTACAGATTATATTCTAATTTATAAGGCCGATCTTAAAATAAGCAAGCCTATGGCAACAGTGGCAAGGAAAATCTCCCTAAGAATTATAAGGAGGAAAACCTTGGGAGTACCAAGACTCAAAAAGGGACTCTTTGGGTGGGTTAGATGATATATGTAAGATTTATGTTTATAGTAATAGTTTAAATAAACAGAAACTAAATCAATATTAACAGAGAAGGCATGGATATTAAAATATAATAAAGTAAATAATCAGGTAAACCAACAAGAGAAAAAAGTATTATAAAAAGTATAAAAGCTATAGTGAAGAAGACAATAGTGAAGAGAAATACTGAATAGTATAATGTTCTGGTCCGGTTTAAAGGAAAAATCATTAACTTTTAACATCTTTAAATTTGGCCCTACACCTGACTCAATCTCTCGAGTCGCTGCTTTTAATCGAGAGTGATCTGATAAGCATCTTGACATTTCCAGACACCCCCATCCTCTTGCTAAGTGGAGGGACCTTAGCGTGTTAGGTTATGAGGCCCGGGTGGCTTCACAGAGCAGCTAATTGAACCACGTATGTTCATGAGGGATGTGATAAAGCAAACAAAAGGCAGACAAAAGCCAGGGAGGGGTGAGATAAGTTTGGTATGACAAGCATGCAGCATCCTTTGCTCCGAACGTTAGAGAAGCATTCAGAACATGCGCATTCTGTTGAGGAGAAAAATATGCCTTCCCTCGCAGAAGCCACCCTCTTGTTCTTGCGGGTCTCAGGCCAAGCCCACATCCACCATGCTATCAGTGTGCCTGCTAAAATGTAATCTGCTGGCTCTTTGTGTAGAATCACAAAAACATATTCCTCCGTCTTTAATCATCACCATTGATGTTATAGTTTCATATCTTACAGATTCAAAACAGCGTCTAGCCAACGAGTTAATGACATCATGAAAAAGGGAAGCGGAAAAACAACCTGTTTCTACAACTACGACTAGCAGCTACTCACCCATAAGAATAGAGTCAGATACTCAGGGGTGCCTGCAACAATTAAACAGGAGCTCAATTTGTCCCTTTAGAAAGTAACCTCTCAACAGGGGATAGAGGATTTATCCTACCAGGAGGTCCAAAGGCTCTTTCTGGGGTACTCTAATAATATACCACAATGGTTGAATTATCATTATCTTACTAGTCAGACTGCTAATATTCAAAAATATGTATATATATAAATATATATAAATTATATATAATTATATATAATAATTATATATACATTAAATATATATAAATTATAATTAATATATTAATTATATATATATAAATATGTAATATGTTGTGAGCTCAGGTCACAATCCTGTCCCAAGATTTCCAGTAAGTCATTTGGTCAATGTTGTGTCTTGAAAACTGCTCCCAGATGTTAAGGACCTTGGATTCCATGATCAAGCTTAAGATTCAAATTTGGAGTGGACATGAAAGTTAACTTTATTCTTATGCAGTGCTTTTCAAAATCCCTTACAATTTTCATTACACTCAGCACCACAAACATGAAACATAATAAAAACATACATTATGGTGGACAGCACTAGACATGGGCGAGACCAAGGGAGAAGCATTTTTAGGATTCAGAAAAATAATATGCAAGTCTGAAGAGATTCATTAATTTAGATTGAAAAAGAGAGACTTAAATTGTCTAATCACTGGAAAGCAGCAGAGTTTTGGGACCATTTGGAGTTTGTGAATTGAGGAAAAGCTGATGCCAGCTAGAAGAGAGTAACAATCATCTGGAAATGGAGGCATGGATTAGAGTTTCTGTATCAGACTATAAGGGATTTTTTTCTATGTTGCAGAGATGGGTATATTAAGTTTTATATACAGAGTCGATATGGCCACTAAGTGAGTGTGGCAATGCCTGTGTGCAAACAGCGAGTTAAAAAAAAGGCATGGGTAAAACTTGACTGCCTTCACTGAGCCCTAATATCAACCCAATCCAACACTTTCAGAAACAGTGGAAATGAGGACAAACATCTCACCCCTCCACAGTGATCGATCTTAACTTTATGGTTGAATGAAAGTAAGTCATCAAGCTCATTTTTCAAAGTCTATTGGACAGCCTTTTCTGTGAGTAACTCTTATAGCAGCAAAGGGTACACCAGCTTTTGGTATCAGATTTTCATGGGCCCTTGTAAAATATGTGAAGTTCATATTCTTTTATATGTCCTGATCTTTAAGGGTTAACTCCTCTTTTAATTCTGCAATAAATCATTCTAAGCATAATGAGCACAATAGAAAGAGTTGAAGCATGTGATGTTTCTTCAATACCACGTCCATAAATCATATCATCAAATTCCTCTAAACTCACTAAAGCACCACACTGCCAGAGGATCTAAAGCTGCCAATGGAAACAAAACGGCATTAAAAAAAACCCAGCGTGGATCCAAACCTGGAGCGTCGTTCATGGTAATACGCTCATGCATTAACACAACAATGGGCATTCACAAGAGGAGGAGCAGGGAGCGTAGGAGAACACATGCCTTCAGGTGACCTCTGAACCCCTCTGGCTGAGAAGATTGACCTGCCATGCTGGTAATTTACATACTAACAGGGACAGTCACATATCAGAAGATCTAAAAGAAGGGTGAGCCATGAGTGTGTGTTCCCTGCTGCTTCATACACATGGGTGTGGATTAAGGATGCCTCGAGGAAACGGGCCTATTAATAAAGAAACTCCAGAGACAGAAGGCCTGGGGTGGGATTTGAGTTTCAACCACTTTGAAAGCTTGATTAACGTCCCTATCTGCGTAGATACACAAACATCAGCCTGAAACCTTCTCCACTGGGTTTTTGGGGTTCTCCATTATCAGGTAATTGAAGTACTAGATTCTAGAATCAGAATATCACAGCTAGGGCGGTTAAGGTACTGGCCTCTGGACCAGAAGGTCTAGGGTTCAAATCCCACCTCTGCCAAGCTGCCACAGTTGGGCC
>JAVSBV010021411.1:0-12070 GCA_033117975.1 Parotocinclus spilosoma | reverse complement strand
CAGTACATAGCATCAACAAGGTCCGAGGATTGGTACATAGCATCAACAAGGTCCGAGGTTCAGTACATAGCATCAACAAGGTCAGAGGTTCAGTACATAGCATTAACAAGGTCCAAGGTTCAGTACATAGCATCAACAAGGTCCGAGGATTGGTACATAGCATCAACAAGGTCCGAGGTTCAGTACATAGCATCAACGAGGTCCGAGGATCGGTACATGGCAAAAACAAAGTTACGAGAACGACAAAAGGAGTGTGGACAAGGAACAGAAACCAGAGACAAAACGGTAAGCAAACGTAACAAACTAAAATACAAAAACAGACTTAAAACAAGGAGCTAGGTGACAAGATGCTAACCGCAAGGTAGCAACTACGAGACTTTGCAAAGCAGCAAAGCAAGGAGGGAGTATAAATAATAAAAAGCCGATTAGTCCCAGGTGCAATAAGTGCATGATCAGAGTTCATACAAAGGTGCTAGCGTGATAGGAGCGGCAATGTTGCTGAAAACGACCTGTGGGCGTGACACAAAGCAGTACTCCAGGATTAGATTATGTTCTACAACCTCAATTCCAATGAAGTTGGGACATCATTGTGTAAAACATAAATAAAAACAGAATACGATGATTCCTTTTCAACCCATATTCAATTGCACACACTACAAATATTAGATATATAGTGTTCAAACGGATAGACTTTAATGGTTTTTTTTTTTTTTTTACTCATTTTGAATTTGATGCCTGCAACACGTTACAAAGAATTTAAAAAGTGACAATGTTTCTTAACGTGCAATTGTAAGGAATTCTGAGATTTCATCATCTACAGTTCATAATATAATCAAAAGATTTAGAGAATCTGGGGAAAAAAAGTAAGCAGCAAGGCCGAAATCCAACATTGAATGCCCATGACCTTCTATTCCTCAGGCAGCACTGCATTAAAAACCGACATCATTCTGTAATGGATATTACCACATGGGCTCAGGAACACTTCAGAAAGCCAAAGCCATGTCAAAGAACAGTCCTTCGCTCCATCTACAAGTGGAAGTTTAAACTCTACCATACAAAACGAAAGCCATAAATCAACAACACCCAGAAATGTAGCAATGAAAAAGTCCACATTTCAGATTGTTTTTGGAAATCTTGGATGTCGTGTCCTATGGGCCAAAAAGGAAAAGGACTGTCTGGATTGTTATCAGTGCAAAGTTTAAAAGCCAGTATCTCTGATAATATGGGGGTGTGTTAGTGACCATGGCATGGGTAACTTGCACATCTGTGAAGGCATCATTAATGCTGAAAGGTACATATAGGTTTTGAAGCAACATCTACTGCCATCCAAGCAACGTTTTATTTTTTTTTGGATGTCCATGCTTATTTCAGCAATACAATACTCTGCATACTACACATTCTGAATGTGTTACACTAGCGCAGCTTCGTAGTAAAAGAGTATGGGTACTAGAATGGCCTGCCTGCAGTCTAAACCCATCTCCTATTATGTTATAAAGGGCAAAATTTGACAACGGAGACCACAGACTGTTGAGCAACTTAAGTTGTACATCAAGCAGGTATAAGAAACACTTCCACCTACAAAGCTTCAACAATGTCCTCAGTTCCCAAACACTTACTGATTGTTGATAAAAGGAAAGGTGATGTAACACTGTGGTAAACATGACCCTGTCCTAACTTTGGATTGTGTTGCAGGCATCAAATTCAAAATGAGTGAATATATATGAGTTTGCCACTCATTATGAAAAACTTCCCATTTTAGAAGTGCTAAAAGCCGTCCCTTAAAATGAACTTTTCATCATCATCTAATAAAGATGACTTACATGTAACATGTTTCTTATGTTTGTCAGCTCTGTGCATCCTAAGTTATTGTTTGCCTTGTAAACATTAGTTACATATTGCTAGTTATATAAAACTACATATTGCTAAAACTAGCTAGTTGTATAGCAGTGCTGCTAAATTCAGAAAAAGCAGTCTATTTGCACTTTAGTGGTCCTGCAATGCTGTGCAGTGCTGCAATGCTATTAAATGGTTCTTGAATACATCATTTGCGCCAACGACTTAAGTCACAAATGCCATCTAACTCGCCATACAAAAAATTATAAGTAACATATAATAAAACAAAAACAATTTTCTTGCTCTCCAGCATCCAACAAAATTCTACACAGTGTGAAAGGGGGTTTAAGTGAACTTCAATAATCTTTTGTCCTACCATCCATGACTTTCCAGCAGCTGGGCTCCATATGCATGCTGTTTCTACTTCCTCTCTCTATGTCTCTCTCTCTCCCTCTATTTCTCTCTGTCTCTCTCTCTCTCTCTCTCTCTCTCTCTCTCTCTCTCTCTCTCTCTCTAACACACACACACACAGAACTACACAGTAGAGTGTACATTTTAACCCCATACATGTCTAAAAGAAAGATTTGAGAGGCACAGAGAAGGCACCATCTGTCTTTTATTGTCCAGAGGGGATTAGGACTTTTCCTGAGGTGCAGCCCCAGGCAGGAGAGCAAAGCAGGCGATTATAGAGGAAGAAAGGCACTGAAGGGCATGGGTCAGCCAAAAAGGTCTCTAATGAGAAACAGACCCAATATTAAGGAATCACCTTCACGGCTAACAACCTTTCCTATATCACACATATGCTCACTCCCCACCTGCCTAGCACTTTGTCTTTACTTCTTCCAAGCCCTACCAGAGAAGTTATTACCAAGTGTACATTAAGCTCTAAAAACCTGACTTTGTTTTATGATTTTATAACATGAGTTTAAAATTAGACAGAAAATTACATTAGCTTTTCAGCTCTCCAAGGTCACACTACCAAGGCTGTGCTTGTTTTCTGAGTTCTACACATATACATGCATACACACTAAATGATGACAACTGCCCACGCTGGGGAATGCAAAAGAAAGGGATAATTATGTGGATTACCGGTTCCGAGAAATCTGCAAATCAAGATAAATGACCGTACCAGATTGTACGCACACGTGCACATGCACAATACCCCTGCATTTTTCTAACAGCTCTACTGAATCTGTAGCATCATTTCTATAACGCTACAGAAAAAAAGAATGGAACTTGTTTAGTCAAACACAACATATAATGGAAGTCTAAGTTCATTTAGTTGAAAAAGTTTAGCAGAGCACTGTTCTCCAGTCAAAGGTGTGTGCAAATGTATTTGTAATGCATACTATTGATAGATAGATAGATAGATAGCTAGATAGATAGATAGATAGATAGATAGATATGAATAATCTGGTTTGAACAAGTTGAGGTATTTTGAGACTCTTAAAACAGCTCATTCCTGAGGGAGGATTGCTCACCATTGGCTTATTGCCTAACACTAAGTATGAATCCTTGGCTCTGCCATAATTGATACATATTTCCTGGGAACATAATTTGAACCAGTGACCAGATTCACAAATGTAATTTCACAAGACTGAAATTGCTGAGCGGTAGACTATGGTATAGTGGAAAAAAATCAAGATGCTGTTTAAAGCTTTGTATGTCTGTTTGCATGTCTGAGTGTATTCAATCAATATCTGCTGTCTTGTTTTATTTATTTTTTAAATTATTCTAAGTTTGAGGTGTGTTTTTTTCATTTAGTAATTTATTAGTCTTTTTTCCTGTTAGCCAGTTGCAAATTATACATAAAGCTGTATACTATTTGGACTTGATTCATGTGTGGGCCTTTTATATGGCATGGTTTCACTTGCCATTGTGTTTTGTCCATTTTGGGATAGAGCAGAGAACATGGAACATCAGTGTGAATATTTCAGAATGTATATTTAGTATTAGCACGCAGTGAATGTTTTGAGTTTAATTAACACTCACGCACATTTACTCCATGTGAATTGGGCACAAATAGGTTGATCTGGATTAAGAAGACTTAAAACCTAATATGCCTAGCTGTTGCTTCATATTAAATTTTGAATTGGAGGGTGTCAGGAAGGTGCTACTTAATGTGCCATTCATTCATTGTCCTGGCTGCTTACTCCCAGTCAGGGTTGCAGAAAACAGGTGACCAGCTGGCAGCACAGGGTGCAAGACAGGAACAACCCTAAACAGAGCGCCAAGCCATCATAGCACTCATAAACACACTAAGGGTGTTAGGAGACCTACCTAGTTGCCGTCCTCACTGAGTGCCATTACGGAGGAATCAGTGAGGTGGTTTATATCAGGTGTTTAATTGGCGACGTGATGACGAACACTGGGAGCTCCCGTTATTTAAAAGCGGGTCCTAGCGTTCTTAATGGTCACGTCATCACACGCAATACGTCTACGCCAGCGATCACATTATTGTATGCGCCCTTTTTCACGCTTAGTCAGTGACATCCCTGGGCCTTTTATTGCCAACAGATGAATAAGGGGGAAACGTCTGAGGTAACGTAGCCAGTCAGAAAAATATGAGAGTTTCCCAAGGCTTTGCCTCACTCCGTACCACCGCTTAGCGTCACTCCGCTTGGTTCGCTGCTCTGTTTGGGACTCGCCCCGACGTGGCATCTTCCAGCGCTCTAAGCACACTCATGCTTGGGCTCGCCCCCTGGCGCTCCGGAGCTCCTTCGTGCGACTCAATTTGGGAAGCATCCCAAATCTGCACTTTACTGTGCTCACCGCACCTCCGCCCGTGTAACACCGCCAACTCGCGCACACGTCAGCTGTAGGTGCCATTCCCACTCGGGATGCACCGCAGCTGCGTATTTTCCATTTTTGTGTTTTGTATTTTGGATAGCCTTTTGCTCTGCCATTTTGGTTATCCCTCATTGTTAAAATACATAGTCCAATCCCCACTCCCACATCCTTGGGTCCTTCAGTATCATAACAACGGCCACTTTGGAAATGCCAGTGGATCACTAATTAACCAAACACACATATATTTGGAATGTAGGAGTACCCAGAGAAAATCCATGTGGACAATGGGAGGCCATGCAAATTTAACACATGCAGAGCTCAGGGATAGGACTGAACTCATAAAATATACAGTACGTTACTGTCACAGAGACAAGATGGTAAGGAAGAAAAGAGTGTAGTTCAGGTTTTGGTACACAACAGGGCAGTCCACAAAGGTAGTCAAGGTGGTCAAGTCAGGTGGGCAAGAGGTGAAAATGCAGGTTGGAGAAAGCATGGAATCACTGATACAGGAACCTGTTCAAAAGGAAGGACAATTCACAGTGAAGTAAGACTCTTGGTTGTACCAAGCAAGACATCAAGGGGAATGAGGTAGAGCGCATTCGAAGAGAAAGCAACAAATGGAAGTAAATATAGTATACATTATGTATACACTAATTGACAAAAATCCTAAAGAACCCAGATAGAAATGTCTGAATGCTGCAAAACTTTCCACACAGTTATGTCACTGGCATGTAAGTGAATGATTATAGACGTGGGCTGATTAGATACATGGTCTTGCCCCAAAGAAGCTTAAAAGTGCTTCTCCCGCTGTCTATAAAAAGGCTCTCAGAGGCTACCTTTGGGATGTGTACTTCTTAGTGAGACTGTATGTTAACTGCTAGCTATGCCTCTGCCACACATTTGCCCACAGTCTGGCCTGTAGATCCTGCACACTTACAGTTTGCCAAATCTATATCCCAGCTGATCCCCCAAATGCTTGCTGGGCGATAAATCTGGTTGCCAGGCGGGCCAGAAAAGTGTTGCAATCTGGCTGAGACATTCATGGGTAGCCCTTGTGGGGTGTTGGCAAGCATTTAATTGCTGACAAATGCCAAATGGAAGCCCTTCCTGTGAGCCCGTTTGCATTGTTTGCCGCGTTGTGTTATTTTACCCCGATCCTTTAGTGTTTTCATTCTCTCCCTACGTCCCTAATGGCGCTTGTTTTAATTCACCGCGGCGATCGTTTGGTTTGTCCCTTTTGATTTGTGTTCGCCGGCTCATTGTTACACGATTGCGTTGTGTTATTTACGTCCCCGTGTGTGCACGCTTTTGGTTTTATGTTTCGTTTGTATTTCTTTTATCAGCCGCTTGACTCACGGCTATTAGATGCCATTTTTGGGGCTGATCACGGATCGGCACCTGGATAAAGGTCGCATCTGGATCCGAAATCTGAAGGCTTGCTTCCCGGTGTCGATTGAGGCCGCCCCTGGATTCGTGGCCATTAGAGGCCATTATTGAATTGTCGGCCTTCAAGGACATTCCCGGGATCCTCGGCTGTTAGAGGCCGTCTTAAGATCCACGGCTTAAGCCTTCATTTTTTTATCCCCCTTTTTATTTTATTTTCGTACAGGCCCTCTTACTCTCACTTTTTATTTCCTACTATGCCGTCACGTGATTCATTTGAGTTGGACTCCTGGCTCTGTATCATATATGCGGTTTTCCCAGCACCCATATCACACCTATAATCATTTATGATGTAACTGCATGTTGAGTTTCAACAGATATCTAGATGTGTTTTCTGTTTTGTTTAGTTTTGTTATTTGCCAATGTGTTTATTATATAATAGAGTTTTTACAATTATTATATCTTTATATATACATAGAGGCATTTTCTGTAAATGCAGTATTTTAAAATAATTTTCCAAATATGAATTTCTGGCTAAACCAGACAAATCATTCCCTTAACTCTGCAGTAGTCCAAAGGAAAAGTGTAATTTTTAATAGTACAGATATGCACAGTTTAATGCCCATCTGATCAACATTTGTTCTCTTTAACACGCAAAGTCTTAGAAATCATAAAAGAAAAGAAACATCTGGAAAAAAAATCAATATTGCGGCCATAAACAACTGGTCACCTCAACAGCCAATCACCGCTGCAGATTCATGAGGAAAGAGATGAGAGAGTTGCAGTTTAAGAGCGGACATCCATCATTCATGTGACTAAATTACAGGTCATGTGCTCGCTTGCTCATTAGCTCATGTGTGGACTTTTCTAACTCAGAGAATTTTTGTGGAAGTTACTCACATTCGTGTTTATAACCTTCTACTACGTATTTGTAGCGAATGCCATTGACAAGTGAATAAGTCTGTCCTCATTTAACTAGCCCTACTATGTTTCTCCCTCAACTATCTGTATTTTCTCTCTAGTCCATAACTATAGTGTATAAACTGGTTCAAATTACAGTATTTTATATATACTGATTTCATATAATATATTGTAATTTGAACCAGTTTATACACTATAGTTATGGGCTGGGAGAAAAAACATAAAGAAAATATAAAAATAAATAAATAAATAAATACAAAAATAAATAATATAAAGGGTATGCTCACAATTAAACAAGTATACCCTTCATATTTACATATAGATATGAATATATATATATATATATATATACACATTACAAAATTCTGTCACACAGAACATATGCAGTCATTAATATTTTTTTTTTTAGGTTTTACCTCAATTACATAAGAACAGATTTAGTAAAACCTCTGTCTATGTTTAATCGCTGTTACTGGTGATAGAGATTGTATGTCAAAATGCTGGACTGTTCTTTACCCACACTTTTGTGCCACGACCTGCTGGCTTTCATCTACTCAACATGAGCTACACACAGTCCTTGCTTATCTTCAGCACTGACACACTTGGCTGGATTAAATATATTGGCACCTATAGCAGCATTCCAGCAGCTACTCCCTATCAATGAATGTTGGGCTTTGGGGAGCTGTGTAAGACAACTACAAACATCTGTAGTGAAAAAACAACTGTTGTCAGCATTCATTATTATATATGAAGTGAAGATTTTACAGGTTAAAAAAATTGTCACCACACCTAAGAGGATACATCACTGCTTAGTGAAAGTAAACTGGGTCAGACTGTTGAGAGCAGGAATTTGAGCTAAATGCCAAAGCACCAGCGGGAGCATAAGATAGATGGCTATTTAAAGTTACACTGAGCTTCTGTATTCTAAGGAAAGACACGTGCACAACCACATACCCAAAAGCTGTCATCTGTCACAACTGTCATCTGACATAACTGTCACAAGATTTAGCCCTTTGATCTGGTCCTGTCTGCACCCAGAAGGAACCAGGCTACAGTGTTGAGCACTGGAAGAATAGTGGCTTAGATTCATTCACCCTGTCTGAATTTCTATCTCTTTTTTGCATCCCATATCTCCTCCTTTCACACACTCACACACCTTCTTGCTCTGTATTGCTTAGGCTGTCAAGGGGTTAGCTGGCTTATGAGATCCTCCTGACTGATTATCCTCCTGACTGAAGGGAGGTTATACACACAGGAGAGCCATTTACTCTAGTTCTCTTGACAAGTTTGTTTGTGCTCTCAGTATCTGTTATCCATCTTGTTACTTAAAAACCCAAACTGTCTTTTTAAAGACTAACTTAAATATCAACCCTAGCCAGGTATTTTATTGGTGGTAGACTACTACCCATCTTCTTTTACACCTCTTCTCACCGAGGTATTTCCGACCTTAAAACCGAGTCTTGCCTCATACTTCCCAGTACCATGTGTAGCGTTTTTCCATTGCTGCCCTTTAAACTGTTTTACTCTGATAACTGCCTGACATTTTCAGTAAAACTGTGTTCGGACTGACACTTGCATGTGGCTCTGGTGTGTTCTTAGGGGAAATAATAATAATAATAATAATAATAATAATAAAAGAAACTCAGCTGCTAGGAGATATTGAGCTCTGACAATAAATGCTTATGTAACTGACTGAATGTCTATACGAATTCTTCATGTTTATTTATACATCCAAAACTCTGTAGTTACTATTTTAGAGAAGGCAAAACATTTTCAGAGAGAAATCAGCCTGAACACATTAAGGCTATTGGTAACAAAACGGTTATACCAGGTATTTTTTTACCATAACTGAAGTAACTGTAGTACAAATACCTAGTATAACTATTTTGTTACTAATCAAACAGCAGAAAAATAGGTAAGGAAGAATGTTTGGTTGTATTTGTTACAATGTCTGTTAACTGTGCTTTGGAATAATGTTTTTTACAGGTTAAAAGAAATTCTGCACCTTAATGAAAATAAATATTCAATATGTGTTGCTTTTAACCTAACATGAAGGTGTCAACTGATTGTAAAATATTTTCTGAGATAGTTTGTGAGTAACCATGCTTTATTCAACAGAAATATAACCAAGAACAATTCAGCATGGATAAACAAAATCAATGAGCAACATCTCTGTTGTCCATTTCCATTATGTTGAAATAAGCTTTAAGTCAGTTGTTTTGACAGTACAGTATACTGGATGGTACTGACGGGATGAATACTTACTGGAATTTTCTTTTGAGATAAAGTTTAAACACTTAAATGGTGAGGCAGAATGCACTGTTAGCAAATTCAGGAAGGCACGCAATCCCTCCTTTCACAAAAGAAGCCATCATGGCAAAGGATGTTGATAACAAAGGGGAGCTTGTACATGGAACACACGCATGGATGAGTGCTGAGAAATGCCCCCAAAACACTCAATATTCATCCAACCTAAAAGGGCTTTTATTTCCCTCTCTATTTTATCCCTGTCTGCCGACATGGTTTTTGTGCAAAGGATGAATATTTACTCATATCACAATCACAGTTGGATGGAGACTGGAAATTCCCAACTCATGTGTGGTATAAAAGTACTTCCTCTTGTACAGGTGAGTGATTCTCCACAAGAAGCTAATCAGTGCATAATCAAAACATGACGAGCATAGAATGACAGAAGGTCATGCCACCATCTGAACCCAGCCTGCTTCAGAGACCATTGCAGGATGTGGCAATGCCATTATAGACATATTTTAGATGGGTGTGAATGCATAAGGTTTGACTTTAAATGCATTGATTTGAAAATGCACATGAAGCCAAATCACAATTTAAGTTTAGTTACTGGGAAAATTTATGCTGTACAGTACATATTTGTAAAAGCATGCAAAGGCATCAAAATTCTTTAGATTTTAATTAATGACAGAATATCCCACATGCACACTAAAGCATGGTCTTATGTGATTACTTTCAGAATAGAACACATTTTATTGAATGACCAAAGACTAACCTTTCAGAGACTACAGATGTTGAATATACACGTTGTCGCTGAAAGTAGCCTTTCGGTTTCATTAAAATGTAGTAATGAAATGTGCACCACGTGCCCATACTACCGTGTATTTATTATTTTAGTGAAACAAACGATCAAATATTGCAGTTCAATATTGCAATGTTTTTTCATTAAACTCAAGCTCCTTGGTAAACAGCAGAACCTGCATGCAAAATTGGCCTTGAAGCCCCAGCACAGAGCTAATAGACACCAAGTGATGCCTGTGACTGTGTGCTTGACCATATATTTAGAATGATAAAAATCATAGGATCAAAGACTAATGCTCATTTGACAAACTTCTTTGAACACATCATTTTAAGTCATGCCCAGATGCAAAAGCTTTACTGGCAGTGAGTGTGGTCTGGTGGTTATTGCGCATAAAAACAAGTAGAAAGTTCTCTTTTCTATTTGTCCTCCTTTGGTGTATGGCTTCTCTTATGATGACTGGTTTACCTACTAAACTGTAGACTATGATGCATGACTGACTTCAATAAATCATCTTCAATAAATCCATGTCAGTAGGTCTTATAGTTGATTTACAGTAATACATTTTATAAAAGTACACAACAAGATTATTATGTTATTATTTATTATTATGTAAAATGTCTTAGATTAGGCAATGCATCTAGTTATTGTTACATAAATGGTGTTAAATAGGAAGATACACCAAAAGAGTCAAAAGGTTTTCTAGGTTAAGGTTAGGGGTAGGTCTAGGTATAGTAGTAATTAGCTACACTAACCATTACGTCAATGGGCAGTGTGTGTGTGTGTGTGTGTGTGAGTATGTGGATGGATAGGGATTGACTTCAAAATCTCATGTGAATGCCTATCAGTGCAGGCACCAACATGTGTTACACGTGTTCTTTACAGACTCAAACAATCAGAGGACTTTGTTTTGGAGAATTCTTGCTAACAGCACTGATAACCTGCCTTTGGTGGGTTCACCTGAGTCTCTTTGTCTCTGTCTCTCCTACTATCTATCTATCCATCCTTGTTGTGGACACGACCTCATGACATTCTTATCTGCTGGTGTTTATCGTAGGAATGTGACACAGAAAGAAAGGGCAGCCACAGGTCAGAGGTGCCAAAGCTGTACAACCGCCTGCTCAGCCCTAATTGACCCCTGTCAGACCTGCCCTTATCTGCCAAGACTCAAGCTCTCAGGAGTGAGAACACTGACACACTGAAGCTACTGCTTGTGCAAACATTTTTCAAGCCAAGTATGAAAAACTGTGAGTAATGTAAATATAGATTAAATATAGTAAAGTCTAACCCTCCATATATCACATGAATAAACATAACAAAGTCCAAAGGTCCAGTGGCAACCAAAGGTCTGAGCTCCTAAATTACTAAAAAAACAACAAAAGCTGTGCTATAGTGCTACTTGCAATACTGGTTAAAGTTTGTTTTAATTTCTCATACATACTTGCATGTGAAGCGTGTTCATTCTGTTTTGTGTAGCTTACAGTCAATTATTTATTTATTTTTTTTGCTATTTGTTGTTCCCTTGCTGTTGTTCCCCTGCTGGCCTGTGCTCACATTGCCCTTCAAAAGTTCAACCCCAGGGAATGCTTGTGGCAAGTTGTGCCCACACAGCACAATGGACTTCATGGTTGAACTTACTATGTGAATTTTTTGTAGTTGTTCTGAGCACGCTGACAAACAGCTATCTCATCCACATAATAAGAAATGTATGTAAAATGCAGTAATTTTCAGCTTCTTACTTTTTTCAGCTATACAGTGCATCCGGAAAGTTTTCACAGCGCTTCACTTTTTCCACATTTTGTTACGCTACAGCCGTATTCCAAATTGTATACAGAAAACAGAAAACTTTCTGGTGCTTTGAAGGTCCCAATGAGCACAGTGGCCTCCATCATTCATAAATGGAAGAAGTTTGGAAACCACCAGGAAGTTTGGCACCTGAAGGACTCTCAGACAATGAGAAACAAAATCTGATGAGACAAAAATTGAACTCTTTGGTGAGAATGCCAGGCGTCATGTTTGAAGGAAACCAGGCACTGCTCATCACGAGGCCAATACCATCCCTACAGTCAAGCATGGTGGTGGCAGCATCATGCTATG
>JAVSBV010021400.1:0-12071 GCA_033117975.1 Parotocinclus spilosoma | reverse complement strand
TCTGTCTGTGCCTGCGTGTCCCTGTCTGTCTGTGCCTGCGTGTCCCTGTCTGTCTGTGCCTGCGTGTCCCTGTCTGTCTGTGCCTGCGTGTCCCTGTCTGTCTGTGCCTGCGTGTCCCTGTCTGTCTGTGCCTGCGTGTCCCTGTCTGTGTGTCTCTTAATGAATAAATAATGAGTGAGTAATAAATCCTTGTGTATTAGCTTTAATATTTAACTTTTTTGATCTTGTGCACTGTGCAGTTATAGAAAGATTCCAGGTGACCGTTGTGAAGGAGGCATTCAGCCTATGAGGACAGAGATTGACCTGAGCAAGACGTGTGTCAGTAACCTACTGAGTCCAGATTCGTCAGAGGCTCAGTCTGGAAGCGTGACCCTTGTAATTGCTGCCGTCGTCATCATTGTTTTGCTAATCAGCATAGTCTCTGGGGTTCTGCTCATCAAGAAGTATGTGTGTGGAGGAAGGTCAGTAAAGAGTTTATTTTATACATTTTCCAGATAGTATGTGCATAAGAGGGCAGCACGGTGTTTCTGTGGGTAGCACCGCTTGCCTCACAACAAAAAGGTCCTGGGTTCAATCCCAGGGTGGAGCAGCTAGCAGTCTGCATGTCCTCCCTGTGTCTGTGTGGTTTTACTCCGGGTACTCCGGTTTCCTCCCACAGTCCAAAGAAATGCGTTCTAGGTTAATTGATGTTTCCAAATTGTCATTGACATGCGTATGTAAAACACCCCAGCCATGTAACTGGAAACAGCTGCACATCGGTCCCAAGCCCGGATAAATGGGGAGGGGTGGAGAAATCAATGGCAAACCACTCCACTATCCTGCCAAAATACTTTATGGATCACATCGATAAAGGTCAGAAATGTGTGGAGATTGACGATCCATCAAGTGACAGAGTCGGCTGCCGCTGTATGGTTAATCCCATCCCATGTGCACAAGAGTGTTTTCCAGACTATGACTTGCTCTGGAGTGTTCCGATAGAACGGGGTGTCTCATATCTGTTCTGGGCTGAACCACGTTTTTTAAATGAACCTTATTCTGAAAAATGTTCTAATGGCAGGAACCTATTTCTATAGGTTAGGAAGAAATCCTGACCCTGGTTCCTTTTTTTTTCTAGACCCTGCCTAGGTTCGGGATGTCTGTGCATCCTTAAAAAGGATGAGGTGCTAATAGAGGAGTAGGTGGACACAATGGGTAGTGTATGGACAGTGCCATTTTTGTTTGTGCACAACTGTTGCATTGTAACTGTACTCAGAAATGGCAACATTTACACACAAAAAAGTGTTTTTCTTTAAATAACTTTCGTGCACAGTGCCTGGATAACAGACTGACTCTTAATGTTCATGAGTCATTAGGGACGAGTTTCAAGTCAAGTCTGAAGTCTTATTCTAGGCGACTGAAGTGCGACTTCCACTCGAGTCGCTCACTCGAGTGCCCATCTCTGGGTAGGGGATATACCTCACCTAGTTAATGTAGCATTTTCTGTAAAGGCATACATTTTGTTAAATTGTTTGTAAAGGCTTTTTGTAGTGTATCATATTATGATAACAGTAAATATCAATATTAGTAACTTAGATTTTTGAAATGGTACACACCAAAAGTAATGCTTTTTGTTCAAATTTAAAATTAACTTTAAAATTAAATTAATAAAGTAAACGTCAATGGCTGTTCATGACGGAACAAAGTTACAACTGCAGGACCGAAACCCACATCCCACCTCTAAAAGGCCTTTAACCCACCATTGCTTTTTAATTGTAAGAATGCAACAATAAACAAATAGTAAGTCGCTCTAGAACATACAGACTCCAGACAGGTGTATTTTGTTTGAGGTTAATTTACCTCCATGTTCCTCTCCTGTACCTTCCTTCCTCAAGTCCCCTAAATGTTAACAAAGTAAAAAACACTCTTATTCCACTTGAGATTTGTAGCATTGTTGATGCATGAATAGACTAGAAATGATTTGCTGTAAACAATATTACCAAACCTTTGCCAGTAAACCTATTTCTACCATCACATGATACATATTTTCATATCACTCCTATATCACACCACTGACAGTGCTTGTTTTTGCGGTAGGTTCCTGGTACACCGCTATTCGGAGATGCAGAGGCACGTGGAGGCTAACGGCATTGAGGGCGTGGACGACCTGGAGCCTACAGAGGCACCAAAGACTCATTACAGCAACGACTCAGATGAGGTACGGATCACCAGAATCACATTGCTTTGATTGTGTACTTCTGACTGCTTACAATGTGTGATTCTGTGTTTGTGTAGGACCTACTACCCTGAAACCCAGCAACTAGGGATCCAGAGCTTGCTAGAGACTAACTATTGACACCCTGTACTACTCAGCTTCTTGCACACGTTCACCAAAGCTCTGCATCTTCAGACAGACTGGCACAGACTGGGAGATGGACGTAAGACTAGAATATTCCCAATGGACTGAATTTTGCTACTGTACAGGAGGGCAGTATTTTAGTTCTGATGCGTTTATACATTACAGCTGGTTTCTTTCATGTGTGTGGAGCAGAGGGCTGGCTGTGCTCGTCATTTGTGTGGAACATCAGTATTCGAGTGAGTCTAATCACTTCTGAACATTGGGTTTCCCACAGAGATAAGGCTTAGTTTTACCATAAAGTTTTGTTTTACTTAACGGTACACCTTATGGCACCATTACATTTTAATAGTTAAGATTTTATGTTAATAAAGTGTAGTTACAGCGTCGCTTAACTGTCAAAATATGTTCTGTGAAACAGGATTTACATTTACGGCATTAAGCAGACGTCCTTATCCAGAGCGACTTACATCTTTTACAGTCTTACAATTCAAGCAATGGTGGCTTAAGAACCCAACTCTGGCAGCTTTGGCAGAGGTGGGATTTGAACCCTGGGCCATTAGGCCCAGAGTCCAGTTCCTTAACCGCTAGGCTACCCAGTCCCGGGATGTTATGCAAACACCACGTTATATGCTATTATATGGAAAGTTCACATTCCCATAATGATAGTGCAGTGCAGCTCATTCATAAGCCCGCAATATAGGATTTTATGTCTGTCAAGACATGCATAATAGGTTATATATGTACTTTACTGTTATATGCCTGGCAATACGATTGTTTCTATACAGTTAGTCCTCGTTTTCCGACGGTCCGACTTGATATTTGGACTTTACAATGGCATTTGATTCACATAAATAGACATTCATAGACGACCATGTAGTGAGGAAATGCTTTGGTCATGCCAATAAGGATTGTTGTTTTCACGTTCTCTGCATTATTCGATTAGTTTCCATGAGAGAATTAATACTTTTATTATTAAATAAGCTTTATGTTAATTATTTAGCATAGCTGCAGTGTTTTGAACATGTTTAAGGCTATGCTATGATATACACAGTATATACTGAACTCCTCTGCTTAAGATAAATTCAGTTCAGGATGAATATTTCTCGGAACGTATCCCCATTGTAAATTAGGGACTATCTGTATTGGACATAACATACTTGTGTTGTGCATGGGAAGCTGTTACGTTTGCCAAACCTGGTATACTCACCCATGTCCTGTTTTCCGGATGGGATTTAAAAAGTTATAACCTATAAGACCCACGGACATGTATGTGGTCGGAAGTAACGCTGCACGTTACTGGTTTGTAGATTTAACCTTGCACAATACTTTTACATGATTAAGACCAAAAAACATCTCTTACACTTATTACTGACACATTTAATACTAATATTATGTAAGACTTTTTGCTTGGCCTTAGCTGCCATTGTCAGGTTAAATACAAGCATGGGGTAATAACCGGTACAATGGCATTAATATTAATCCACAATAGTGTTTGAGTTTATTACTAAAACCTACATCATAAATACACCTTCTGGGTATTTTATCAGGTTCTTCTACCATAAACACTCACTAGCCTTTTTAACTTGGACATTTTATCAGGAACACTTACAATGCACAGACTAATACCAAGTAGCGCCTCCCTGTCCATGTAGATTTACTCCCAGTGCACTGGTTTTCTCCCACAGTCCAAAGACATGCATTAGGTTAATTGATTACTCAAGATTTTCCTTTAGTGTGTTGCGGGTAGTGTGAGTTTGGTGGTTGATGGCTCCTTGCCAATGTGAGCACATCATGTAATTCCTGTAGATTTTAGAGTGCAGTTTCATGCTGTAAACTAGTCTAAATTAGTCTAGATTAAACTAGCTTTCTTTTTCCAGTCTTTATCTGTCCAGTTTTACTAAGCCTGTGCTCAAGAGAGCCTCAGCCTTTTATTCTGTTTAACTGTAGAACCTTACATGATTTTCTGCTATTGTAGCCCATCTGACTCAGGCTTTGACAGTTACCACAGCCATTCTTTCAGCTTGAACCAATAGTAGGGCCAGTATCTTGCAGTGGTGTCATGACTCCGTGGACCCAAAGTGTGTTGTGTCAGCACTCCAAGATGGTGTGATACTGGCTACTTCCAGAATGACAGTCGAGCTTGTAACCAGGCAGGGGTCATTGCAGGAATATAAGGATTGGCTCAACGTTTATATCAAGAAGCTTTAACTAAATCTTTAAAACACCTTTGGTGATGTAATGAAATGGGTCATGCACAAGCTGAAAGGGAACCTGTAAAATCTGTGGGAATTGCATTCAACAAAATAATCATCACAGAGTGGAGTCCTGCTCGGTGTGTAAACTATACTTGCGAGAACCAAATGTCCTTGCAATGATAGAAAAACCTGGCAGTGTTGACTTGTGAGGACCGTTTGTCAGTCCTTACAGCAGACCTTGTGAAAAGCCAAAATAGCCAGTGTTTTTGGTCAGATGGTTCGCTTTAGGTAAACTGAGGTTAAGATTAGGAGTGAGTGTATCATTAATTAGCTCCAGTTATCATCATTTGAATGAAATGTACCCATAAGTTACCAAGGATTACCAAGGTGTGCGTGTGTTTATGATAGATGCGTCTGATCAAATACAGAATATGAAATTGTTTAAACTGTCTGTTAAATAGGTCAATCTGATTGTTGTTCAGCACCAATGAAATATCATGCCCATTAAACCATAGTCATATGTCAACTTTTCATTACATGCTTTGTACACACAAGGTAAAAAAGAGACCTCTTTTTTGATAATCCATGCTGTGCTGATGACAGATCTGTATTTTGTACAATAAGCTGGTTTTTCTATGCAGTTATGCACTGAATAATCACAGCAGGCTTAAAGTTTTGTAGTGACTGATCCTCCACGGATTAACCTATGGTAAGTCTTAACGTTAGTGTGCAGCAGCGTTCTATGCAGTTTAACGCATGACTCCAGCCTGGTCTGGAACTGCACAGACGCAATTAGAGGTGTCTGATGGAGGGAAGATTCGAGGAAGGTCACATTACTTCCCTGCTGCTGCGACAGCAGCCTCGATCAGTTGATAGAGGCCCTGCTGTGGTATTGTCACGGGACGTATGGAGTCACTCCTGCCTAGGCAGACCGGGATTTGGGGAGACAAATGAGGGTTTACAGGAGAGGCAGGTTATGTTTATTACACATAGCACAGCTTCATAGCACAGATTAAGCACATAATAGAAATCTTAGTAGTACTAAATATTTTAGGTAAACATAGTATGTTCTGACAACATTGCACATTCCCATGTGTAATTCGCTTAACCGTTTTCCATTTTAATGGCAGGTTCACACCAGTGTAGCATTGCAATAAAAGGGATCCTGCTTAAATTCAGATATCCTGACTGGTTTGAAATGCACGTGCTAAATATGATGTGAATACAGTATTTTCCACGGTACTGACTTTTAATAAACACACACCTCAGGGCCAACAGTTCTCCCCCTGTACTCACTGTAAAACGTGTTGCTAGGGGAAAAGCTTGAGAGAGTTTAAATGGTTGTATGCTGGATAGATTTGTTTTGGCTCGATTCAGTATTTAACCCTTTAGATGCATCCAACTTTTTGAATGTAATTGTGTAGACACGCGTTGTTTCAATTGCTGTACGTACAGTGTGTTCAATAAAGCTACTGTCCATACTTACAAGTTCCTATGTTGTTGTTAAATCTGGGTCAAGGACCCTAATAAAATTTGGTTTGGTGGGTTTCCCATTACCTTGTTTAAGAATCTGTCCCCTTGTTTTTGTTGTTTCTGTTTTTGATTGTTTCATTAGAAAGCTGCAGTTTAATTAATTAAAGGGGTAGAGAATCACCCCAAATTTAATTATGGTAAACATAACTATATCATTTTAAATAATATATATGGTAATGCAGACTGCTTACAAAATTATGGGATATTTCATTATGGGATGTTTCCCCTAATTTTTGTTAACAGTATGCACTGAAATAGCTTGTAATTAAGGATAAGGGCCTCACAACAAGAAGGTCCCGGGTTTAATCCCAGGGTGGAGCAGCTTGGGCCCTGTCTGTATGCAGTCTGCATGTCCTCCCCGTGTTTGTGTGGTTTTACTCCGGGTACTCCGGTTTCCTCCCAAAGTCCAAAGACATGCGTGTTAGGTTAATTGGCGTCTCCAAATTGTCATTGACTTGTGTGTGTGTGCAAAACACCTCAACTACTGTAACGGGAAACAGCTGCATGCCGGTCCCAAGCACAGATAAATGTGGAGGGGTGGAGAAATCAATGGCAAACTACTCCACTATCCTGCTAAAATACTTCATGGATCACATCGATGAAGGACAGAAATGTGTGGAGATTGATGATTGATCGGTTGCCGCTGTACGGTTAATCCCATCTCCATCCAATTAATGATAAAGAAAATAGTTTTTAAATGTTAAAGGATTGCGCTTTTCTCCACTGCCTACCATCACTTGATCCAACACACAGCACCAATTTGTTCTCCAAACTGAACAGAGTAACATGTGTGGGATAACTGAATAAACTTTTGTTTAATGATTTATTTCGCTTCGTCTCTTTAGTCTCATTTAAACTGGATCCGGACCAGTTTAACGTCATTAAATCGACTCCCAGTTCTAGGGAATCGATTCACGTTGCTCTATACATGAATTCGAAGAATCGACTCCATTGACTCTATTCCACTATTTATTAATATAGATTAAAAACAAAAGATAATTATACAAAGGCTAAATCTAAGGTTTTACATAATCTAATAGACAATTTACATGATTTTCTCTGTGTGCGTGTGCGTCTGTGTGCGAAGCTGAGCCGGACCAAGGCCTCCTCACTGCGCCATTTTACTGTAGTAGAGCGCGGTGTGATTGGGCTTCGAGCTCCGCCATTACACCAATCAGCGGTGATCAGAGCGGGGGACACGGTGAGTGCGGGGGACGGGACTCGGTTACAGCTGGGGATTGGTGTGTGATTGACCAACCAAATGACTAAAATTGGTATAAACAGGAATTGCATGATTTGTGTGTTTATTTGGCTCTTAAATGTTTTCTGCATTAAACTAATGGACGTACATGGTTAGCTTGTTTGCTAACTGCTGTAAAGCGGCCTGGCTAGCATAGCCGACTTTGCCTTTGTGCTTTTTTGTTTTGCTAGAACTACTTTTAGCTGCCTAACTAAATAACCATAGGTTACCACTAAGTATTTTGGTTTGGAAAATGCGTTGAAACTATAAACCTAATATATCTGGCGTTTAAATAAAACAAATGTGTAGGCAGGTTGGCGACTTGGTTTAATGAACCGTATCCAAAATGTGATAGCATGCAGTTGTAGCGTACTATGTGTAGTGCTGAATGTTTCACTAAACTATTCTTTATAGTTTGTCTGTGTAGGGAATGTATAGCTGTTCCAGGTTCAGCCCGTTATTCAATGAAATAACATTACTTGGATATTCTAATTAGTTCGCTATATTATACGTATAAAGTTTCTAGCAGTCCTGAAGATATTCTCTTTTAGACAATGAATAAATATCCAATTTGACTAGAGTAAGTTTTGCATGTACAGTACTGTCCATTTAATGTGTTGTTTTAGCAATGGTATAGTAACCATATACAAAATAATGTCGACGATTGAACCCAAAATGTCAACCTTGGAATCGTCACTCCAAAATGTTCCCTTCCCCTAGTTTTCCTACCAGTCTTTAAAATTGAGCATATCATACCCTCTTCACCCCGTTCTCCCTCTGAAACTATTTTTTTGTTGCTAGCCTTCAAAAAAAGCTTCTTTGGACTGTAGAATGGTCAACTTGGCGCCTGTAAATAACGTTTTATATATAACTATAGTCCTTTTCGTGTCCCTTGTGCATCAAATTCTGCATCTGATTGTCATTTATCCGAATTCATAATTGTAGTAAGACAGCAAAACCAACTGTGAAGTACAGTTTATATAGCTAGCTGAAACATTTAAATGATCTCTGGCACATTCAGAGTTTATTACATACATTGTAACGTATCTGCAAATACATATTAAGTCTAATATGCTAGTACTTTTCCACGGTTTGCAACAGCATTACTCGACCCTGTTGGAGCTGCGATAGATCGTTATGACGTTTCCCATCTGTTTCAATCAGCAACACTGAAACTCGTTGAACTGCTTAACTGGAAGAAAGGCCCGGTGTCATCTTCATTCATATCATCATCTATCTGATCTTACTGATTATATGTGAGACTAGCCGATATGCCTGAACTCACCATCCTACTAAAACCTATCTACCTGATCTTAGTATATATGTTATATGGGCAAATGTTTGTGGATACTCAATAATTACAGCTATGAACATTATTATACTGAAATATGTAGTCTAGTTAGTCAGTGCTTGCTATAACCAAATTCTCTGTGTTGACTCTGTAGCATGAGTGTGACTAATGTTGGACACTGGGATCATTGGGGGTCACATTTGATGTTCCAGTTTATCTTAAAAATACGTGACGGAGTGAAGGTCAGGGCACTGGATCAAGAAAGCAAAGATGTCCATCAAAGTTTGCAAACTATTTCATAACTGACTCCAAATGACTAATTACAATTCACATCTGCGAATGTTTCCTATTGAGTGTATGTATTAGTTCAGGTGCTACTCCTGATCATTGCATTATACTTATTCATTCATCTGGCTTAGTTAAGGGTACCATACCAGCAGCTAGTGGTTTTGTTTAAATTCCTTTGTCTCTCCAGTAGTTTGGGATTTGAATAGCTTGCAATCATGGAGCAGTATGCTGAGACGGCAAGCGGTGAACAAATCGTGGTGCAGACAACTGGTGGAACAGTGCAGCAACAGGTATGGTATCTACATTAAGGACGTTGTGGACCAACGATGAGAGATTTGCAAAGCTGAAGTGGTTATTTCTGTGGTTAGACTGGACTATGTCCTGTGGTCCAGGTCACAGTCTGTATGGGGTGTCTAATCATAGCACTGCATTGTCTATGGTGCAGAGCACAGTAACTGCAGTGCAGCTGCAGGCTGACACCCAGTTGGATGCAGGCGCAGCCCAGCAAGTGCAGACTCTCCAGGTAGTGGTATTCGCACTGATTTGCATTGCTCTCTGCATGATGCTACAAAGCCGGTCCAGAACTGTGCAGTCATTCTCATATCGCATCCCTGTGTAGTGCATTTTTTGTGTTTCATCCATTGGCATAGAGTCCTGTCATGTGTAAGGCATAATGCAGGCACGGTTGGCTGTTCGGATTGGGAGAATAAAGGACTGGGTTATCCCCTGGTGCTGCGTCGGAATGCTTGTATCTCATTCGGAGTACTTGCTAGGCAGTGGTCTAGTTTTTTAGACCACCGCAACACCAGGGTTCAAGTTCTGTTGGTGCCAGCTGCCAGAATGGGTATTCTGTGCAGACAAGCCAGGCTGTGTGAGGAGGGATGGCTGGCTATGGAATCATCCCCTGCTTCCTATCCATAGCCTGCTTATCCTGTGTCCTGCGGATTCTAGGCCTGACCCTAAACAAAAAAAGCTGGAGTGAAAATATGAGGGGATAAGAAAATTATTTTTGCAAAGAAGCCAATGATCATAAGTGGTTCCTGTTGATTAATGGTCTAGTTGTATGTCTCAAGTGTTTAAAGTCTCCCTGATGCTCTCCCCGATAACCATCGTCTATCTTCTCTTTGCTTTGACGGTCATTAAAGTCCGTCTTCAATAAAATGTTAAAGCAGTTTGTACAGATGTGGGATTGATGTGCATGTTTGCATTATAAGAGCAATCTTTTGTTTATTTGTTGCTGTGCATGTGTGTGTTGCACATACACGGCTCATGTTTAATAATCTCAAAATGACTTGCATGGTTGTTGTCCTTGTACAAATGATTTATTGTTGGGGCTTAAAATCATTATCTTGCTCTTTTCCTCTTCGCTCTAAGGTCCAGGGACAGCCTTTGATGGTGCAGGTCAGTGGGGGTCAACTCATCACTCCCTCTGGGCAGCCCATAATGGTACAAGCTGTGCCAGGTGGACAGGGACAAACCATCATGCAGCTACCAATGACAAGCACACAGGGTCTTCAGCAGGTGTTTGTTTACTTTCACTTTTACACAGATGTTGATGTTGATGTTGATTTTTTAAAATGTTGATAGCCTAGTTAGGAGAAGGCATGTGAATGTTATAGTCTTACAGCATAGCATGTATAAAGTAGTGGTGTTCTGATCGATCAGCCACCGATTATTATTGGCCGATTTCCGTGACAAAGCATGTGATTGTTGTATGTTGTATGTTAATTTCCGTTATTGATCTAAGCTGATTGCACACCTCTTCTGAGATTTGATTTTGGGCACAGAATAAGAGTTGTAACAGTGTACTGAATGCTATATCTGTGGATGTAACAGATTCAGCTGGTGCAGCCGGGTCAGATTCAGCTGTCTGGAGGGCAGACTTTACAGGTGCAGACTGCACAGGGACAAACGCAGCAGATCATCATACAGCAGCCACAGACTGCAGTTACCGCTGGACAGAACCAGGTCTAAAAACACACATATAGATGCATTCCATTGTGTTGCTCCATAAATCCCAAAGCTTATAGGAACAGAAATTAGGAACACAAGCAAGTGACTATAGTGTCACATTGATGACACTGAACAGACTGCACTGCTCATGAAAATGTAGGGGATATATATATATATATATATATATATATATATATATATATGTGTGTATGTATATGTATATATGTGTGTGTGTGTTAGTTGTCTGAGTGTGTGCATGTTTCGTGCAATGGACTGGCACCCTCCCAATACTCAGTTAGCGGGGGTATCATCCACGACCCCTGCCTATGGACTGCCCAATACATGTTATTACATATTAACATAGTTACAATAGCTCCACAACAACTCCACACCCCTGCCGAGGGAACCAGTGTATATTATATGTAAAATAAACATACTTTAATTAATGTATTTATTGACACTGTGTGTGTTTTTTTTCTCAGCCTCAGCAGATTACTGTGCAGGGTCAACAGGCTCAGACAGCTGAAGGCCAGACCATCTTATACCAGCCAGTCAACGCTGATGGAACTATCCTCCAACAAGGTAACAAGCCTTTCCAAATGCTCCCCCATGACAGAATTATCTCTTTCACGCCAAGCCTGAAGAGCCATAATGCATACGCATTTAGCTTATCCTTTTTTTTATTGCAGTACTTGTACTCCAATGGAGTCTGGAGTGCGGAGGCTTGGTAAAGCAAAGCAGGCTTGAAAGTGATTGTGATTGCCTCCTTTTATCTTACCAGGAATGATTACCATCCCAGCTGCCAGTTTAGCAGGAGGTCAGATCGTCCAGACGGGTTAAAACCCAAGCAGCTCCAACGGACAGGGTACAGTGACCGTCGCCGTGCCGGTGACTGGAAACGTGGTCAACGCTGGGGGAATGGTCATGGTGGGTCACTCATGGACTGTGATTTGTACAGAGTGCATTTTCTAAAACCGATTTTAAATGCGTGTGTGATTATCCTACTTATAGAGTCAGGGAATCTCCAAGCAGACTGGATGGTACTAGATCATTAACTCATAGGTTAACAAATCAGTTAATCACTTTCTATGATAAATCTCTTACAACACAGATGTACTGTGTTCCCTCTGGTCCTGAAACGTAACCCCCGCGAGAAACGAAAATCCGCGAAGTAGGGACGCTATATTTATTTAAGTATTTATACACTATTTTAGCCGTAGAACTTGCAGAACGTTT
>JAVSBV010021389.1:0-12071 GCA_033117975.1 Parotocinclus spilosoma | reverse complement strand
TATATGTATATATAAATATATGTGTGTGTGTGTGTGTGTGTGTGTGTGTGTGTGTGTATATGTATATATAAATATATATGTGTGTGTGTGTGTGTGTGTGTGTGTGTATATTTATATATAAATATATGTGTGTGTGTGTGTGTGTGTGTGTGTGTATATGTATATATAAATATAGATGTGTGTGTGTGTTACCAGTGGAGTGTGAGTTGGCTTTGTTTCTTCTTATCTCTGATGATGAAGCTGCTGTTCTTCTTCATGCTGCTGTTCTGTTTTATACAGAAATGTTTGGAATATTCAGACGGATCTAAATCTTCATCAGAGGAGAAGCTTCCTTTACTCTCATCAGCTTCTGTCCAACAAAACAACATTTTATTCACATAACAAAATACATTAATTTAGCTAGAAATCATCCTTTTATTATATCATTATATTAACATTAAATGTAAACATGTTTTTATTTACCGATACAGAAAACAAGACAAACATCTACACAACATTTAGATGAAAGATCTCTGCACAGTCCGGCCGTTTAATAAGAATTAAGAAATAAGAATAAAAATAAGAATTACTTTATTAATACACTAAAATCAATATGTACAATAACTAAAGGCCAATTTCACCAAAACTGTTTTACAAATGCAATAGAACAGAAAATTATGTATAATAGTTATAAATAATATTTCTATTTATAATATTGAGTGTTTTAATGAATGTTTTGAAATCTAAAAAGTACTTTTACTGTTAATGCACTAATAAAAACATAATCTAATAATATTTTGCACATTTAGAGTATTAAGAGATCAGAGTATTTGTTACTCTAATAGCCGTGACTGACCTGATTTTATTCCTGAATCTTCCTCCTCTTCATCCTTATGGAACATAGTGTTGGTGAGATCTGGATTCTTTCTGGTGCTGGTCGGATGATTTTCAGCGTTACTGTAGGATCTTTGAGGCTGATAAAAGCTCAGATTCTTTACTGGATCTTCATGGCTCCTCTTCATGGGCATGTTGGAGAAAAAAATGGAATCCTAAATCATCCACAGTGAGGAGATACAATGTCCAGGTCCAGTCCTGACCTGAGGAACATCTCAGCTTCTTTTCATTTCTGGTTTTATTTACATTTCTACAGCTCGTCCCAAAACCAGTGGCTTCTCCTGGTCTTCATTAAAGCTGGACGTCATGAGGATGAAGCCTGGAGAGCATTTATCTTATTTACAGAAGACTGAGGGAGCAGACTGTGAGGGTTAATGATTAACCCGAGGACCTTCATCTGCTCAAAACCTGCTGCTTTCAACAAGTCTGGAGCTCCATCCAGAGGAAGCACCTTTAGCTTCAGCTACAAACTGATTTAAATAAATCATCTAACTTTGATCAACCTGCTGTCCATCTAACTTTTCTTACCTCTTATGTTATGGCGTTCCTAAATTGTTTTCTTTTTTATTACTGTTAACGGTTTACATTTAAATTAAATTGAGATGTCTCAAAATGTCAGTCATAGTTCAGATTTATTTTTAGATCTCAAATCAACTGTATACATTTCTAGCTCTGCAGCTTAAACTATAGAAATGTCTGTTGGCAGTGGCAAGGAAAATCCCTAAATGTTATAAATGACCTTGTTAGGGCCAAAAATTAAAAATAAAATATTTATATGTATCGATTCAATTCAAATTTATTTCTATAGAGCTTTTTATAACTGAGCATTGTCTCAAATCAGCTTTATAATATTATATGATCTTAAAAATCCAATCTCAAAATGAGCAAACCTAGAGCAACAGTGGCAAGGAAAATCCCTGAAAGTAGAAGAAAGAAACCTTGGAAGAAACCAAGACTCAAAAAGGGACTCGACCTCCATGGGTGGATTAGATGTTAATTAAATAATTACTTAAGAAAAAAAATAATTAAGTAATATAATTTAAATAAATTATAACATGTAAATTATATGGCATGTATGTATGTATTTATAGTATATATATGTATATATATATATAGTATATAAATAAATAAAATATATATAATAATTATATATAAATAATAATTTATATTTTTGTAACAATTCAGATCTTTCCTGATTATGAATGTTATAAATAATTTAGTAAATAATAAACTATGTTACAGTACTCTCTCTATTACTGCACTAAGAATGAATCGTCTGTTCTTATGTGGTTTAGTACTAAGAATCGACTACTGAATCGGCTCGATGGATTTCACGCAAAGCGGTGGAATCGAAATGAGAGTCGATTCTAATGAATCGAATCCAGAAGCTCTGGTAAAGTGGGAGTTGGTGCACTAGGTGGATGTAGGATGATCTACACGTGGTTACGCTCCGTTTTCAGGTAAAATAAAATGTTTAACTCGTTGTACCGGTTCTGTTTTTATGATGTTCAGGGTGAAAGAAACGAATCCGTGCTAAAGTACGAACCGAATGAGCTACGTTACTGAAGCAAACAAAACAAACGGCTTTTATTTCACTTCTGTTTTAGAATATCAAAGTTAATTTAATCTGATAAAATCCATCGTGATGGAAATCATGTGGCTTTAGAGCAGTGGCTGAAATATTAACCAAAGTTTGTTTTTGAGAGGAAAAGTCTCTCAGAAATGTCAGGTAAAGCTCGAGCCTTAATTTGGCGCGAACATCGTAAAATAAAAACCTAACTTTGAGCTATAGATTATTTAAGGCTGAATATTGAGATCTGGGCTAGGGTTAGTAAATTGTGTGATAATATAATAATCAGAACTTATTTAGGATATATTACATTATTAAATTCAGAATCAGAAAGGGTTTAAGCCTTAAATGTACTTTTGTTTTGGGGGTGGGGGGATGGTACTTTTGAATTCATAATATTAATAAAACAAGTTTTTTTGTGTAGAAAAGTTTATCTCTGTTAAATGAACTGTACTTTAATTAAACTGAACATTGACGACCAATGAAGCACAAGGAGTTCCCTCTCATTCACACAAAACCAAACATTTAAGTGGCCAGTGGCAGGGTGAGGGAGGGGAGGTCAGATGGTGATCATACATACGAGCTCTTTTCTCTGTTCCAGATGATCTGATGTGATGTGATGTGAGTTAGAAGTTGCAGTGAGATGGACTGTATGGAGTCAGACAGGTGAGGATCAGATACCCCTCCCTCACCATTTAGAGAGTAATTAGCTGTAAGAATACTGTATTGTGTTTGAGCGTTTCCCAAAAACCTCCTTATTCTGAATCTTATTTTAAACATCAATCATTTCAAAGTTAACATTGATTTTAACGTTTCTCTGTTAAAATAAAAGAACAAAAAGGGATCGATTCCTTAAATAGCACAGTGTGTTTTTATAATGTATTACTGAACCCGTCGTAACCATGGAAACAAAGGCCTGCATATCAGGGAATTTAATCCGGGTTTAATTACGCCCCGTGGGGGTATTTTATATATGAAAAAAATACAAAGTTTAAATTCATTTTATTTATCTAAAGTGCATCTCATATCGGTCTTCGACTTGCTTTAGCAAATTTCGGACCCGACGCCCTTTTTTCTGTAAAAGGAAAGATTATTAACATGAAACGTCATTTTGCTTTGCCATTTAAAGTCTAAAATATTGAAATTCTGTGTATGTAGCTGTAAGTCTTTATTTTTAAGAATGTAAATATTGTCTTGATTAGGCCGAAATGATTACAAACTATTTTCAAACGTTAAAGTCAACCTCTAGAAAATATATATTTAAAATAATGCTGTCATATTGCTTTTTTCTCTTCTTCTTTTTTAAAATCATATTCATAAAACCAGAGCTATAAAATATCATTATTAAATAGAAATGCTTATTATTATTATTATTATTATTATTATTAGACTAGACTTTTTGATTGCTTGTTTCGCATCATATTGGAAGAATACCCAAAAATATATATATATATTTTTTTTGGTATTTCTCGGATCCGCCGCAGCACCAATGGTTGAAATTCCAAAAAAAAAAAATTCTTTTTTTTTTATTTTTATTTTTTTAGCTTTTTACGCCCTCCGGTGGAGAGCCAACGATTTTGTTCTGTTCATTTAATTATTTTCCAGATTCACTTTAATTTAATTGTACGTTAAATAAATTTTATTTGAAAATACAAAAAAAAAAAAATTGTCCTCCTTCCTTGTATTGATTCCACATCGTCCTCGAGAAATTAAAATGTGCTGAAAAATAAAGATTTATTTGTATTTTTTTCCTCCCTCCTCAGTAGATTCTTAAGTAGAAACATAACTCTGGCCTTATGCATAGAACTAGAGCATCAGTGAGTTTTTAATGAAAATGAGCGCCCTCTATAGCTCTGGAATTAGAACTGCGTGTGAGTGTGATGTTTAGAGGTGAGTTACGTGTAAATGTAAATGTTCTTAAGTACGAGGTTATAAAGTTTGGAAAGTTTTGGAGCGTTCTGGATTGTAATAGATCAGTATTAGTAGTACTTTGTTGTTGTTTTTTTTCTCGCTGCATTATATTAACTGTTTTATTAAAATGTGTGCCGATATCAAGATGAGACATTTTGATTTCTAACTGAACTAAAATTTGTGGTTCAGATCGAAGGAGGACCCGAAGCTTCCCGCCCCGTGTGCCCTCTGGCCCGTAGATCTTAGGTTGACTCAGGTGGACTGTGATGAGCTGATCCTGAGCTTTCAGGGTCAGTACATGACCATCTGCGAGCTGGACTACAACATCCTGCAGGTGGAGCTCCAGAACGCTCAGAAAGCAGCCGTGAGTGTGCAGGTGGGGGATTTCTGCCTGGCAGAGGACGTTCCGTCCGGTCGCTGGTACAGGGGGCGAGTTCAGGACCAGGCGGGGGGTTTGGTGGACGTCTTCCTGCTGGATCATGGAAAGGTTCTGAGGGTGGAGCCGGGCCATTTATCGTCTGTCTCCGAGGCCTTACTGACGCTCCCCCCGAAGGTCGTGTGCGGACTCGTGGCTAACGTCCTGCCGCTCCGGAAATGCTGGGACGGGGCCGCCGAAAAGTATTTCTCCTCTCTGGTGGGCGGGCGAATCGAAGGTTACATCCACGGCCTCCTGCCTAACAAAGTGCTGATCCTGGAGGTCCCTGAGGTGACCAGGGATGTGTTACGGCTGCGTTTGGGTCGGCACGTGGACACCGAGACCTTCCTGTTCCTGGTGGAGCTGCTGAGAGAGGAGAGAATCCAGCAGAGCTGCGAATCTGTTCCTGACCTGCTCCTGCAGAAGCAAATCACTCAGGAGATCTGCTTCAAACCGTCCAGCCTGTGTGATTTCCAGAGCATCCTGTCTCTTGGGGGCTCGAAGCTGGCAGCCGGAGAGAAGAAGCGGGTTCGGATCAGCGCCGCGGTCAAGCCTGGGCTGTTTTACTGCCAGAGCACGTCCACGGTGAAGACGCTCACGGAGATGTCCGACAGGCTGGAGAAGGTCTGCGAGTCTGAGAGTTATTCCAGAGGGAATCCGGGCCAGAACATGGGCCTGCTCTGTGCCGTCAAAGGGAAGGATGAGCGGTGGCACCGGGGCGTCGTCCAGTGCCTCCCGGTTAACTCCAGGGTCAGGATCGCGTTTGTGGACGACGGATATTGCGACTCCGTGAAAGCCGAGAACGTCCTCCAGCTGCCGCCGGACTTCCTCCTGACGCCCATCCTGACCATCCCGTGTTCCCTGTCCTGCCTGGAGCGGGACGACGAGGACGAGACGAAGATCCGGCAGCTGCTGCTTCTCAGGGATGGGCTGCTGGGAGACGAGCTGGAGGTGACGGTGGAGGGTCCGAGTAACGACCCGAACGTTTATTCGGTCTCTCTGAGCAGCACGAGCGAGGCAGTACCCGGGTCTGTCCCAGAGACGAGGACGAAAACGGTCCCCCTTAACGACCTGCGGGACGGCTCCGTGTTCGAGGGGTACGTGGAGCACGTTCAGAGTCCCACGGATTTCTGGATGAGGACGGCTCAGAGTAACGAGCGTTTCGAGGCCATGATGAGTAAGCTGCGCGATCGCTTCGGTCGATTACAGCTGCACGAGGACGTCCTGCCTGAGCCGGAGCCCGGCGTGCTCTGCTGTGCCATGTACGAAAAAGATCTGCATTATTACCGAGCTCAGGTGGTGAGGGCGCTCGAAAACGGCGCCGAGGTCTTCTTTATCGATTTCGGGAACACGGAGAAGGTGCCCGGCATGTTGATTAAGAAACTCCCGCAGGAATTCAGAACAGAACCGGCGTTTGCCTTCGGCTGTTCTTTGGCCCACGTCGCCCCGCTGGAGGACGTCTGGACCGCTTCGGCCACGAAGTTCTTCAGGAAAGCGACGTTCAACAAAACGCTGTTTGCCCACGTGGTGCACCAGCGCGGCGCCGGCCAGACGGTGGTGGATCTGTACGAAGGAGGAACGGAGAGGAGCGAGAGCGTGGCGTTAACGATGGCCCACCACGACCTGGCACATTACTGGAAGTGCATCCCTAACACAGCGCCACCTGTCGGCCTTTTGAAAGAAAAGAAGTTGGAGGTTAGAACTCCTCAGCAAAACATCAGGAAACGGGACGTCGATATGGACAAAAGCGGCGCATTGTTAACGTTTAAATACCAAAAGTTTCAGCCCGGATCAGAAGTAAGAGTGCGCTGCTCCCATGTCGGGACTCCGTCTGATTTCTGGTGTCAGAACCTGAAGCTTAAATTTGATCTGGATGCGTTAATGGAAAAACTCGAGTCGTTTTATGGAAGATTCTCTCCCGTGTTCGTTTCGGGCTCGGTCTGCTGCGCGGTCAGGCTGCCTCGGGACGGGCGATGGTACCGAGGCCGCGCACACGCTGTAAAACCCGGCCACGCCCAGGTCGTACTGGTGGATTACGGCGTGACCGTGAAGGAAGAGCTGCAGAACCTGCGAGAGCTCGCACCAGAATTCGCGCAGCTGGAGGCGCAGGCGTTCCGGTGCAGCCTGTACAACATGATCGAGCCGGTCGGGGGGAGCGCGTGGTCCCAAGAGGCGTGTGCTCTGTTTAAGGACTTTATATCGGGGCGTAATCTGACCTGTAAGATTCTCTCGCAGTTCAGCGTCCTGAACCGAGGACTGTATAACGTGGTCGACCTGTACACGCCCGTTCAGCGCGTCACCACCTACCTGGTGGAGAAGGGCGTCGCCGTCAGGATACACAGCCCCAAACCGATCCTGGCGTCCGCCTCCCCGTTGTCATTCGTTTATTCCTCGTTTAACATCGTCCCCGGGAGCGAAGAGCTCGTTTACTGTACGCACGTCGTTAACCCGTGGGAAATCTACGTTCAGCTGGACAGGAACACTCGCGTTATAGATCAGATCTTAAAAAGATCAGCTGAAATCGCAGAGGAACTCTCTGCTCAGGTGCGTCCCGGTCCGGACGGACCCGCCGCCGTGTGCTTGGCCAGATATTTCCGAGACTGTAGCTGGTACAGGGCATTTGTTAGGCCCGCCCAGTCCTCGCTTCACTGCAATGTTTACTTCGTGGATTTCGGAAATAAGCAGGTTTCCGAAAATAGGAACGTCCTCACGATCCCGGTGGAGGAGCCCGACCTGCTGTTCACACCCATGCAGGCTCTGAGGTGCTGCCTTTTGGGAGTACCAGAGGAGGAGAACCAGGCCGAGGTGAACGCCTGGCTCGAGAAGAACGTCCTTAACAAGGAGCTCAAAGCCAAGTTTGTTTCGTCCGGCCACTCGGGCCACTTCTTCTGCGAGATGTTTAAGGGCGACGTGAGCGTTAACGAGAAGGTCAAGGAGAAGATTTCAATGGAAAAAAGCCAAACGAGCACAAAGGTGGTGCAGAACAAAAAAAATAAGATGCCAAACCTACAAAAACTCCCAAACCAGAGCGGCGTTAAAGAAAAACCCAAAAACAAGCCAGCGGCCAAACAAGCCCGGGCACGGACGCCACTACCCAAGTTGTCCGATCTTCCGAGCGCCAAAATCAGCCCTGGCCTTAAGAAGGTGGCTTTCGTTTCTCACTGCGACTCCGCCCAGAACTTCTTTATCCAGATGGAGGAGGACGAGCAGCGCCTCCTTCACCTGGGACAGGTTCTAAACCGCGAGAGCAGGAACGGCGTCTCCTCACAGGTCCAGATCGGAGATCTGGTGGCAGCCGAGTACGATGAAGACCAGGCGTTATATCGAGCCGCCATCGTCAGCCTGGCGCCGGGCGCCGTAACAGTCGAGTTTATCGACTACGGGAACACGGCCAGAGTGGTCAAGAACAAGCTTTATGTTTTACCAGACAGGTTTCTGTTTGAGGCTCGGTTCAGCCTCCCCTGCACGCTGTCCAAATCTTATCAGGACCGAGAGCGTTACCTAAAGCGGGCGCAGGGGATAGCTCTGTGGGTGGAGTTCGTACGGGATCTGGGACAGGCGTGGGAGGTGAAGGTCGAGCTCCTAAATCCTGCGCCATTGGATGAGTCCGGTTCAGATAAATCCAAACCAAACGACTCGAGCTCGATAGCCGAGAGAAAATGGGAATTACAGACGCCCGAGACTAAAGGTCCAGCCTCTAACGTGCTTCAGAATTTCAGATCTAAGCATAAGAGACGATCTAGGCCATCACCTCAAATTAAACGTGCCCTGAAGGGTCAAAAGGAAACTCCTCCTAACGAGAACACGTGGACCTCTTTAAATAACCCCGGCGACCCGATCCGACGCCTTTCCCATGCCCCTGTTCAAACGGATCAGGTGTACGTGGGCGTGGCATCCTCCGTTACCACGCCCGGAGAATTCTGCCTGACTCTGGACCATTTGTTTCTTGTCATGATCGACATATCGTACGTCCTCCAGGGTCTAACGCAGCCTCTCCCCGCCCTGTCCGAGTCCCAGCTCGTACCCGGGGCGGCCTGCCTGCTGAGGGACGACCACAAGCAGAAGTGGTGCAGAGCGGAGATCCTGAGCAGCTACCCCACCTCCGTGCTTCTTAACCTGGTTGATTACGGGCACTGTGCCCACCTGGAGCGCCCGGACCTCCACAAGCTAAGGGCTCTCCCCGAACAGCTGGCAGCGTTACCCAAAATCACCTACCCGTGCTGCCTCAGGGGGGTCAGACCGGCAGGTGAGCAGCAGCAATGGTCCGACCGGGCTGTGATCTTCTTCCAGGAGATGGTGTGTCAGAAGGATCTCCACATCTACTTCAGACAGTTTGTATCAGAAGCTCAGTGGGAGGTCGACATCGTCATCGAGGGCAGAAAGGTGGCTAAGGAGCTGGTGGACGCCGGACACGCCACGTATGTGGACGCCGTTCTGGGGATCAGGTTCCAGCAGAGGTTAGGGTGGGGACCGACCGCGACCAGTCAGGACCTACAACAAGCAATGAGTAAAGAACATTCTCCAGAGACTGAAGAACAGACGTCTGAGAGTCGAGACGAACCCGGGTCGATCCGGGAATCGTGTCCTGATGCACCACGGTTTGGATTAAAGCAGTGTGAGTACCATCAGCTTACCATCTACAACCTAAAGCTTTATCTCGTGATATTCCTACATTATACAACGGTACGAGGTTTTTATTATTATTATTATTATAAAACGGTACGAGGTATTATTATTATTATTATTATAAAACGGTACGAGGTATTATTATTATTATTATTATTATTATTATTATTATTAAACGGTACGAGGTTTTTTTATTATTATTATTATTATTATTATTATTATTATTATTATAAAACGGTACGAGGTTTTTATTATTATTATAAAACGGTACGAGGTTTTTATTATTATTATAAAACGGTATGGTGCTGTTGTTGTTGTTGTTGTTGTTATTATTATTATTATAAACGTTACAATGTTTTTATTATTATTATTATAAACTTTACAATGTTTTTATTATTGTAAATGGTACGATTTTTAAATAATAATAATAATTATTATTACTATTATTTTTATTAGAAAACGTCATGTTTTTATTATACTTATAAAACATTACAATGTTTTTATTATTAGGAAAAGTTACAATGTTTTTATTATTATTATTATTATAAACTTAAATTATTTTGATTATAAATCGTACGATTTAAAAAAAAATTGTATTATTACTATAAAACATTACGCTGTAAACTGTTTTAAAAAAAAAAAAAAAATTATTTGAATTTTATTGTTATAAACTTTATGCGTAATCATATGTCCTATATGGCATATCTTCCTTCATATCTTCTCCACTGGAACCAGAAGGGATTTGGTTTGTTTATAGAAATTCTTACACTAACTAAGTGATATAAAAAGGGGTTTGATTACAGGGGTCACATTATGAATTTAAGGTGATTTATAGTTCTAGTTATTCTTTTAATTGCAGGAGACTAAAGTTGTTGTTTTTTATGTATACGAGGAATACGCACTTTTTTGGCATTTGGTTACTCTTATAAAAGTGTTGGTTTTTTTTTAGGTTTGCTGATGTGAGTGATTTCTTCAGTAGTAAGTACAAACATTTTATCAAATCTATGTATTATTTTATTAGATGAAAGCACATATTTGATGTTATAACCAGTGGATGTATGAGTGCAGACGTACACACTGCACTAACTTCAGTACAAGAGAGCCAATTAAAAAATCCCCTGCACCTATATAACTCAGTATTTGACATATATTGGTACGAAGTAGGGATTTATTTAGTAAATAATGAATAAAGGGCTCCCGTTATCCAAACCATGTCCCTGACCGTTAGATCAAAACATCAGATAAAAGCCTCCAATCAGGAGGGAGTACTCACCTGTCAGTCAGGTGTGAATGCAGGTGTGTTTGGGGGCGTGGCTGTGGATGCTATAACCTATATTAAAATGACTGATGATGGTGTTTGTTCAACAGGTGAAACTGGAGCAGAGGACCGGCAGCCTGTATCTCATTCCATTCACACTTTATTATCTTTTATTAGCTTATTCATTTATTCATTAGAATATTATAAACAATTAGGAATAGTTATGCTTTATTATCAGTGGATAAAAAGAAAGCAGAGTGTTATTGTTTGTTGTTATTTATGTTGTTTTAAGTTAATTACAGGCGGAGTAAATAAACGTGTGTGTGTGTGTGTGTGTGTGTGTGTGTGTGTGTGTGTGTGTGTGTGTGTGTTCGGATTATAATTTGGAAATGTTGTGTAATAATAATAATCAGTGATGTAAAGTGCAGTGTAAATCCCTGTAATCACATTTGTTACTTACATTATTTACCTTTTAATTAAAAAAATTAAAATTACATTTTAAAATTAATTTTTTTTTATTTTATTTGAACCATTTGAGCACTAAACAGTTCAAGAACAGTTCAATGTTTGAAAAAATTACAACTGTATGTATTTCAATAATTTCAGTATGTAATAGTTTTCACTATTTATAGACCGACACGTCGAGTCTGAGAGCAAATTAAGACATTTCTCAACTTACAAGAATAAAAAGAAAAAAAAATCTGTAATTCACTTGACTTTCATTAAACATGATGTATTATCATAAATAATAGTGTATTTCATAATTACATAATATAATGTTTATGAATTATTATTCTATTCTAGTCTTACAGTGATGTAACTTTAAATAGTGTGTGTGTGTATATGTGTGTGTATATATATATATATATATATATAATGCTGAATCGCCTGAATATAAACGTCGTCATTCATTCTGTACATTTATTATTAAATTATTAAAACATTTTAATCTGATCCAGAACTCACATAACTATACTCAGCTTTTATACTTTTACACATAACTGGTTTATTAAACAGTTTGTAGAGTATTTTCCTTAAATCCTCTGCTAGGAATAATGGATAATAATAATTCTTAGTTTAATTCGTTTTTAAATATAAACACAAACATTTAATCAGTGTATTAATATTAATATATTTAATATATAAACCAGTCCAGTTACGCTGCCTATTTATTATAAATAGATTTATATATGATATTAATATAAACTGGTTATAGTTCTATTAAAAGTGATATTTAATACAGAAACCTGACAGGTTGTCCCTTTTCTTTTCTGAGGCGATTGACGGTTATCAAATCGCCTCAGCACGAGCTTATATGGACGCGGTGGCTTAACGGACATCTGGACTGTCCAATCAGAAGGCCGCTTACAAAAGGAGGGTCTTTTGCTGACCAATCCCAACCGAGTGGGGGACGAGCT
>JAVSBV010021378.1:0-12071 GCA_033117975.1 Parotocinclus spilosoma | reverse complement strand
GCGTGTGCGTTAGAGCTCACGCTCGCCCTCTGGCGCTGCGGCGTCCTTTTCCACTCTTTACAGCAGCAACTCGGTTCAGTGTTAGAAGTACACTGTCCGGCGCTCTTGCGCTCTATTGAGTCGGACTCTAGTCGACGGCTGGCTCGAGGTGTGCCCCAACTAGAGTAGCCACCAGGTAAAGATGCACTCTATAAGACGTATCCCGGATTTGGTTTTTTAGTATTGCATGCACATTTGAGCTCACTTTCGCTCCCTGGCGTTTGGACTATCTCCATGCCTCGGCATTTAAGAGACGTCCCAACCCTGTTTTAGGCACGTTTGCCCCGACTGACGCTTTGGCGTCCTCTCGCGACTAGGTCGCGCGTTGCTCCCACTGGGGACGCAACCTCGGCGCGCCCCTTTATCCTTTTGGTTTCATTATGTTAGGAGTCTGATGCCCCGCTCTTTATCCCTTTTTAGTTGTTCGATATTATTTCCCCATTATTATTATACGACGTGGGATATGCTTATCCCGCATACTCAGGTCCTAATTAAAAACACCACCACATCTCGTAACAATCTCAGCAGATTCTTACCAATGGAATGGTAGAGTGTAGTGAGTAGTTATGTAGGAAAATGCATTAGTTGCAGCAGTGTTGGTCTGAAAAAGGCAAGGGATTACAAATACCCCATCAGTAAGGATGCTTTAGTTAGAAACTGTCACAACTGGCTATATCCTGTTTGTGTCACTGTTGGACTAAGAGCAAGCATCTGCATTTTCATGGTTATATGTTCCTTGACAATGAAATAAACATTATACAAAGAAACATATGGACTACATAAGAAACTTATAAGCTAAGTGTGGCTGGCAAAAAGTGCAGATACATAGTAAATATATATAATATAATACACTGACAACTGAGTGTTAGGTGAAACATCAGTAATGAATTATGTAAGGGTTTTAGTTGTTATCTCAGCCCTCTGCATAGTGTGACAGAACAGAATTGTACTCACACAGAGCCATGCTCCAAATCCCCATTTTCACACTTTCATGCTCAATTTGTCTCCATGAGTAATATTTTTGACTCACTGGCAAAAACAATATATACTTCTAAATGCATTATTTTAAACAATTAAAATAGTGATCAAAACATTAAACACAAAACATAGACTCATAGAAACAATTCTTCATATTAAGCCAAATAAAATCTGCTCTTAGATGCATATATTTTGTAGTATGGAGAGAGGCTTTTGGTGGCTACATTTTCCCACTTTAATCATGAAAATTAAAAATGATTATGAGGCTATTAAAAAGCCAGCAACAACCCATCTTCAGGGCTCTTACTAAGGAAAGGATGTTGTTGGCCAAAATCTTGCGATACATGACCCCATCCATCCTCTCTTCAATACGGTGCAGTTGTCCTGTCTTCTTTGCAGAAAAGCACTACCAAAGTATGATGTTTCCACCCCCATGCTTCACAGTTGGGACTCATCAGTGTTCTTATCCATGTTTTTTTTTCATACTTTAATAAAACATGGTACATATATCACGGTAGATGGAAAACAAACATGAAGGCAGACTGCTGGTGTTTACAACATGTCAACCCTGATCATAACTATTTCAGAGCATTAAAAAAAAGAAAATGTCTGCCTAACAAATAAAATGTACACAACTATTCTTATTCTTAGACTTCTTATTAACCTTGCTCGACAGTATAATCTTTAAACGTTTCTCATTTGTAAAATATATTGACGTCTTGCATATTTTTGACTTCATCTTAGGAATTTACACCTTTTATTTGGGTAACATCAGCAAAAATAAGTAAGCATTTTTTTTTCAAATGTAGACCACTGTAATGTTATTTTGTATTCAACAAAACTGATGTAGACCTGAGCTTATACTTACAATGTACTGGATTCTCTGTGCAAACATAGACACCTCATTTTGAAACTAGTTCTAAACATATGGTGGTATACATAAAACATTTTAAAAGATTGGACTGGCACAGTGGTGCAGCAATTAGTATGGTCGCCTCACAGCTCCAGCATCCCTGGTTCAATCCCGAGCTCAAACTGCCTAGATGGAGTCCTGAATCCTGAATGGTTGATAACTGTCACTTCCTAATTATGCTGCAGCTTTAAAAATCCTGATTAATCTGCAGTCTCAAATTTCAAATTAAACCCTATAATTTTTAGGCAAAAACTAACAAAATTATTAAAAAATTAAAAATGACTTTTATATAATAAAATAATTCTTAATTCCCCAAAAATATTAGGCTTTCCTTGTGTCTAGTTTTACCAATTCTTTGTTATTTAAATAAGGGTATCTTCGTGTATCTAGTCTATTCAGCGTATATTTGTCTTGGGGATTAATGTGTTGTAATTAGTGTAGTCATATAGATTAAGATCGGAGCATGTCCAAATGTACTTTTCCAAAATTACCTTTCCTTACATACATTACTTGATAAGTATATGTTATCATGACATTTCTGTGAAGGGGGAGGAGTATGTGCTTTACTTTAGTCCTGGAGTACAAGTGAATGTTAAAGATATTTACACTGCAGCTTACATACATTTCTAATTACAATTTCTCTTCATTACTGTATAAAATTCTGAGAGCATTGGCAGCACTGGCAGTAATTCGAGCACAGCCCCTGTACTGATTAGGAAAGCAGCCAGGAGAAAGTGACTCATTTTCCACAAGGTTTTGTTTAATTAGGCAAACGCATGGTCAGGGCATATTATGATGCATTTCTGTGTTCGGACCCTGCTTTGCAGGAGGAAGGACAAGGCCATGCTGCATTATGGTACTGAGAAATGTAATAGTGTCTGGGCCAAGGATGATAAGTTCTTGTCTTTGCATGTTAGGAATCTTCATATAACACAGAGCCTTACTACTGTAGGGCCGGAGTCCAGCACAATTTGGTTATATCCCTGCTCTAACACCTCCTAAACCTGTGATTAACTGGTGAGATGAAACAGATGCCTTTGAACAGGAACACATCAATCCTGAACTTTAGCCCTCTAGGGCCAGAGTTGCATATTGTACTAACATGTAAGTTGCACTATGCTCTTTAAATAACTACACATGGAGGCTAATGTATCAAGGTACAAATGCTTGTTACTAGGAAGGTGCCTTCTGGGTTATGTTCTTTCTACTCCATATTTATTAGAGTGCCAACAAAAAAAACATATCTTCCCCCAAATCATTAATTAATCCATTATCTTTTATCATTCATTATCTCATCCACTTATCTTAGTCTGGTGCCTAAAAGGCGACATAGGGTGCAAGAGAAAAACAACCCTAGGCAGGGTGCTAATCCATCGTTGGGGCACTCACACTCACATTGGTATGTCTTAAATGAGGAAGGAACCCATGCAGACACATCGAGAATATGCAAACTTCAGACAGGTGGAGCCTAGGGTTGGGATCAAACCCGACTATATCGAGCTGTGCTGTTAATTTCAGTGTAAAGGTTATAAGCAGAAGGTTTTATTACAGACCGATATTGGTGGCTCAGTCACTACAAAAGTGTGTTAAATTAAATATATGAAAATGTACTTCTTTTAATTGTATTGCATTTATTGTATCGATGTCAATGGCTATTTGTGTCTGGCACAAGGTTACATGCTCACACTAAACCAATTTAGCACATCAATATCAATCAATTAATCTAACACATCTGTGGACTGTGGAAAGAAATCAGAGGACACTGATTAAAGCCACACCGACAAGGGAAAAACATGCAAACTCCACATAGGCTATGTCCGAGGTCAGGATCAAATAGAGAACGATTCACCATCTTCCATACGAAAAGGTCTTGGTTTATACTCAAAGCACCAAACAGGGTTTTTTTTTTCTATGTGGACAGTCCTTTTCAACACATATACAGTACTGTGCAAAATAAATTGGTTCATTAGTTTAAATATAATTAATTTAAAGAACATGGTTATAAGTATTTTGCCGTCTCTTTACAACCAGACAGTACAACCAGAAAATACAGGAAATGTGTATGCAGTATGAGATTTATTTTAATATGACAGTAAAAAACTATCTCCAATGTTTTCACTTACAACAAAAAGAAACGAAATATGACAAAATATTACAAATTAAGTGTATTATGCGAACAATACTTTTTTTCATCAGGGAAGGTTTTTTTTTGCTAGTTTAACCTACATTACAGCTAACATTAGTAGCATGATTTTCACTAAATAAGATTCCTGAAAGAACTACTGTTTGTTACATGCTGTAACAATTAATATGTATGTAATAAAATAAAAACTAGCCCAACAACTAAAGAACCTAACAAGTTAACAAAAAGTTGATCCTGAGATAAGTTTTTTGTTCTTACCATTTAATGATATTTCAGTCTGGGAGTGGTCACAATGTTATGGTTCATCACTGTATATACTGTAACGCGGTAAGTGTTAATTTAACTTTATTTGTTTCGTAAGTTAATAGTAAATGAAACCAAGCTACATCATTTAATTTTGATCTGTTTGGTCTGGTTCATGGTTTTTAAAATGTAGCGTTAAACTCTTTTGTTTTAGCCTCACACTACTTAAGCTACATCACTTTTGTTGTTGTTGCCATATCAATGCACCCCAGACCAGCATATTACAGCAAAGCCAATATTTCAGTTTTGTTTTTATCCAGCAGAGTAATTATATATGTTTGCCGGACTCAGTGTGTGATGTCATCTCCAATAGTGCATGTGTTGTGTATGCACAGCAAACTATGCAAAACAATTACTGTCCAAAAACATGTAGCTCAATATGCAGATTCATTACTTTAAAAAAGCAATTCATTCATCTCAAAAAGAATCATCTATTGAGTTGAGCCTTTGAGCTCATTAAGATAAATAGGTTTAGACTTTTACAGGGTGCTCTGACAGCATGACCATCCATAAAGAATTAATCAGTTTTTGCACGTAAGCCATTAGTAGTGCTTTTCTTTATAGTGCTTTTTCAATAATTTCATAATGTATACTGGTGTTCAGTAGTATTCAGTAGTAGTACTATGCATTTAATACACAAGCAGTGCAGAGCTTTACTTAGTTCAAACTAATGATGTCTGCTTTTGAGCCACATCACCCTGCATGGATCTCCTCTGACCTTTATTACTTTCTTAGCACTTCCAGCCTGCCGTGCCTTTCCTGCAAATACTCTCCTTCCTGTTCATGACCTTGTCTGGTTTCTTGACATACGTATGCCTAGTTCCTTGGCTTCTAGTTTTCTTCATGTTTCATGTCTTGTGTCATTTCATGTATCTTATGTGTTAGCCTGGTCTTTCTCTCAGTATATTTGCTGTATACAGGGGGTACAAAAAGTATTCAGATATTCAGATATTACATTTTTTTACTTTTTGTTTCATTGCAGCCATTTGCTCAAATCCGAAAAGTTCATTTTATTTCTGATTAATGTTCACTCAGCATCCTATCATGAGAGAAAAAAGACGTAGAATTTTTACAAATTCAGAGACCTGAAAATGGAACTGGAGAGGATCTGCAAGGAAGAATGGCAGAGGATCCCCAAATCAAGGTGTAAAAAACTTGTTGGTACTTGTTGGTACAGCATGTGTTACAAGCTAGTAGTGTGGTAGCCTGTAACAGAGGAACTCTTTGTTTTTGACATTAACTCACAAGGTCTGTGCTTTTCTTGCAGTGGTTTGAATTGGTGTTATTTGTAATGAACAATTGTGGCCATTTATTATGAAGCTTTGAAAGCCATAGCTCAACCATCCAATAAGGTGCAGATAACGAAGCAAAATTTATTACAACCATAGCCGTTGTATAAACCCTACTGTATATTTGCTGCTTTTATGTTAGCAATTGCCAAAGTAAGGTTAATCATTTGATTTCTCTACAGTGCACAATGTATATGCTACAATGTAAGCTAGGATTAACCCTCGTGAAACAGTAAATGTTTATCACAATTGCACACAAAAAAGATTTGTCAAGTTTTGATCAAATCAAGCTTCAGTACCTTTACTGATCACTTCAGTTCTTTTGACAGTTACATAAGTTTCCACCACCCCATCACCACCTTTTTACACTGCCTTCCCAAAATCTATAAAGACTTAATTAGGCACAGCTGAAAGGACTTGGATTGCTAGTAGCGAGTCCAACATTAGCATAAACCTGACAGTCAGGTTATATGGAAAATGTCAGTATGCAGGCTTGTGCTGTGTGGATGTGCATGGTTGACACATGGTTGATATGATCAGTGAAACCACTGACTGACAGAAAATTACATGTAACATTACATTATGCATAGCCTTCGTTATTCATGTAGTACTTTCTTGGTCTCAAAGGAGTTATGTATCAAAACCATCCATCCATCCATTATCGTCCGCTTAATCCACACGGGGTCATGGGCAACTCTGGGTGGAAACCAATCCAGGGCACCAATCCAGTGTAGGGCCCACAGGCCACTTTTAGAGACACCAATTAGCCTAACATGCATGTCTTTGCCTGTATCAAAACCACAGTTTCATAATGTCATATTAATACCCATGATCAATAATATATGGATGCAAAACACATCATATCTGTATATTATTTTAACTTATTTCAGGGAGAACTGCAGAAACTGTTTTGTTTTTGTTTGTTTGTTTTTTTTTGTTTTTCTAATTTTAGGTTATTTCCAGCTAAGCAAGTGGAAATGCTTCTGGGGCCAGTGTAAATTGCTTTATAGTAATATAATATTTTCTCATCGGGGTAAAAGAATCCCGTGCTTTTGCTGATGTAGTGGCTCTGTAGAATGAGCTGGTGGGCGTGGCTTAACTCCAGCAGCCAATGATTGCCTAGATCCCGCCCCACCGGGTCAAACCGGGTCAAATCGGGTCCAAAAGTCAAATGCGAGAAACTTTTTGAAGCGAAAGCGAGACTGAGAGAAGCGCAACGGAGAGAAGGCGCAAAGAAGGCAAAAATGGATACTTCAAGAATATTAAACTCAAACTAGACGATTACAAACAGAAATATTCTGTTTACAAACCGGTGTTTATTACAAAATGTAATCTCAGGTCACAGATTTTGTTTTTTGTTTTTCAAAACTTTCGGACCTATTTTGACGCCATACGTTGACATGATTTTAAGACATAATTTCATAGGAGCTGGCGTAGGAGAAGCTTAGTGGAAATAGAAGTAGTGTGTAAAGTTCTTAAATAAGTTAATAATAATAATACAAATTACATAAAATACATGAGCAAAGTGTCTAGTTAAAACAAAAGAAACATATTTCAAAAAAATGCTTCATTTTGGAACACAACATTCTACATTTCGGTGCCTGCACATTCTACCAAGTATTTTAGTGTTTTAGTGTTTTAAATGTGACTTTTATAATGAAATAACTTTATAAATAAATGCTTCCAACAATCTGTCATGCACAGCTGCTGAATATAATACAGCCCCTCACTGCAGAAGGCATTGTGCAACGAACAAGTTCGAGTTCAAACTGTAAAAGGAGATGAACATATGCTTTAGGTAACCTATATATTACTGTCTGAACAGTATTTTGGCATTAACTCCATGCTACATAAGTTAAACAGCTGATGACCGATGATTCCATGACAAACTTAAGTGTAGAAATTGCTTTGAGGCTTTTTAAAATTCTACAAAATTCTATTCAAACCACAGCAGTACCAACTAAACATTTAACATTTGCATTACAGAGCTGGTGGTTTGCGATGCCTCATATGGCTGTAGTTGCATTAGGTCAGGTGCTAACTAATGTGCTGTGGCAGAATTTTCCATTCCCCAGCACAGATCTGGAGAGAGCTACACTTCTGTTTACAGACAAGTCATATGGTAGCATCACTGGTGGCTGTGTTGCCTTATAGAGTAAGATATGCATCAGTGTGACTCCAGTGCATTATTGCAGAGGAGATTTATTCTGTGTAAATTAGTGTGTGTTTCTGTGGGTAAGAATGTGCAGTGTCGTATTATGGTGCAAAATATCCCATGATATTAACATGTGACAGATTGGGCCAATTGTGAATGGTGAATGTGAATTTGACTGGTACTTGTAAATTTGTTTTTAATTTGAAAGAAACCCACTCATACAGCTCTTATTAAAAATGCTAAATTATCATTATCATTGATTTTACTGTTTGTAGTTACTATAGGTGTTTGAATGAAATATACATATTTTTTTGTTTTATTCTAAAAATTATGCACAAATTCCACATGAAAAATACAAATGGTTATACAAAGAATAATTTTAACTAAACAATACTAACGTTTTAACCTAAAGTAAAAAAAATAAGAAATATACACCTAATCATGAAATGTCTTACCAAGTCTGTATTTTTTACTATATAGGAGGAATAATTAATAGATAATTGTCTATATAAAATGTACATACAAGCAGTCAGTGTTCAGAAGTCAGGGAATACGTGTCCATTTTTCTTTGGCAGAGTTGTTTTAGTCAAAATTTGTTGTTTTAGTCAAAATTTACCTGTCCGGTCCATATCCACATATGAGGGTTTAGGTCATACATCAGATTTTGAAATCTAACTGGTCACTTAAGGACATTTACCTTATTATCCTTAAAGTGATTATGGGTTGAGTGTTTAAATGTGTTATGGGTGTTTTTAAACCTTGAGATTATCCTCAAGAAATGTAGTTTGTTTGGAGGCATCTATTTTCCTTTTAATCCCGATCTATTGTGCAGTCTACAGTGTTGCCTCCTGTATGTTTTATAATAAGATTAGCCTAAACTAGCATTGCCAAACATCATGCTTAAAATTCAGTCTGAAGATATAAATCTTAGTCTCACCTGACCATAAAACACTTTAGCCACATGGCAGAATATGTGCAAATGAAACTTATCAGAAGAACTTCCTTGTTGTCACCCTGCCACACAAGGCAGCTTTGTTTAAAACATGTCAGATTGTTTTCCCATGCACAGACTGAACCATCTCAGCCATAAGGACTTGCAAGTACTTCAAAGTTGAAACTTGCCTTTTGGTAACTTTCCTTAAATATATCATGCTGGCTTGGTCATCCATTTTACAAGGATGGTCCAATTTAGGCAAGGTGTTTGTGATGCCATGTGCTATTTATTACATGCGTCTCAATAGCTCTATAACAATGTCTATAACCTGTTAGAGTTCACTTATTGAATAAATCATAGCTTAGTAAAGCTACATATCACCAGCTGCTGTGCTGGCATTGTCATTTATTCCACCCTATTAACTAGGCAGTAAAATCTCAGGAACATCCCAGCTATCCAGCCAGGTCATTACAATCACCACTTGGGATCATAGTGTAATATAAAATTGCAAGCAATATTCCATCCCTAGCCCTTCACAATGATTGAATCATACAGTAGCAGTTTACAAGCCACCTGGTTCACGCAGCTGCTTTCTAGCCCTCCATATGAGTTCAGTGCACTGTAACCCAATATGTTGCACATAACTGTCTACACATAGTAATTATTTGTGCTTATTGTATATAATCATCATACTGGTTAGTATAATGTACCTTCAAAAAGGGACAGATAATTACTGGTCATGCAATTCTCTTTCCTATTTTCATTAATACTATTTTAGCCCTGAACCCCTAATAACTACAATATAAATTGTCATGCCAGTTTTTATGCACTTACCACATGCTAATTTATGCTTGATCTGTGTAATATGATCAATGTTATTACATGTTTCTCAACTCCACTTCCCTTTTGTAGTAATGTAATTCTTGAACAGGTAATCATAAGACAGTCTATAGCATGTACTGTATATGTAATGCAGGTACATTGCCTTGAGTTTCCCTCTTTACATAGACATGCAGTGTTATTTTATATAGTAAACAAAGCCAACTTGTTCAATCTCACTGACAAAAAACATATAAATGTACAGAAGCAAACTGACATTGGAACTAAGGGCCTTTCAGCTGAATAGAAACAGCACTTCAGGTGTTGTATACTGTATCATGTCTCATTCAGGGATAAGATCGAAGTAGATCTTCATTTATATTACAACATATCTGAAAAATGTATAAGAGTTTGCTATTTAGGGTGACTTATCTGGCTATTCAGAGTCTGCATATCCTCCCCGTGTCTGCGTGGGTTTACTCTGGGTGCTCCGGTTTCCTCCCACAGTGGAAAGACATGCGTGTTAGGTTAACTGGTGTCTCCTGGTCTCCTGCATGGAATTATCTCAGTTTCCCAATATACTGTACAAAATAATATACAAAACAAATCTAAGATTAAACATGCAGCTGGCCACTGTTTTATTGTAAAGTACTCACGATAACAAAATGTTTCACAAAACGATAAAATATTGTTATATTGCCCACTTGCACCCATTGTATTCTAGATTAGACTCTAGGTCCTCCCTAATGACCCTGATCAGGATAAGCAGGCATAACACAGGACGCTTTCCTTTGCTGTTTGCCAGCAAGTATCTATTTACAAATGCATGGTATTGATTTATTACACAACCAGACTTAGCAAAAAATAATGTATGGGATCCCGATGCGCTTTTCTAATGCAATTAGAAAACAAATATCTTCAGAATTAGATTCGACTTTGTGTCTTTAGATTTAAAATTAATATCTAAAATCTAAAATAATGTATAACAGCAATTTTCTAAAAATCACATGTTTAATATACAGGATCAAAATTCACAGGTTTTGTCACAAAGCTTTTAAGTCGTTAGCAGCCTTCAGATGATCATTACGTGGCTTGTCGTCGACAGTCCCGGTTTCTCTGAATTTGGCTATTAGTAAATTTGATGGTCTTTCTGTGTGTCAGTTGTCGTTGAAGTCTGTGACTATGATACTGCAACTATGTTGCCTGGAGTTCAGAATTGTCAATTCCATATTTAGTCACCTTTGACAAACAAATGTTTTGAACTTTCTGTGTTGATAACTTTTGAATCACAAAAGATATTGCAAATCTGATTGTGGCAATCAATTTCTGAGACAATTCTGGTTTCTTTTTGGTATGCTACATGACCTTCCCATAGGAAAAACTTGCCTTTGATCTAATATGGTAGCTTTTAAAATGCCAGCCATGTTCCAGACATAGCCTAAAAGATGTTATTTCAATTTTTGTTTCTGAAATAAAAGTGTGCCCTGCGGTTTTTGACTCTCCCTGTATATACATTATATATTTTAAATCACTGGTACTATTTTAAATGCTTACAGCACTTAGTATTTAAGTGCTCAATACATTAACAGCAGTATTTGACCAAAACTTGTGATTTTGATACTATGAAAATGATAGTCAGATGCTCAGCTGCATGCAGGCACGCACACACACACACACACACACACATACACACACACACACACACACACACACACACACGTCTACACTACAACAGGTGCATCTGGCTTAAGAAACGCTTCTAAATTCGAATTTAAAGTATTTAAAATCATTTCTAAAATAAATACGACAGGCAAAATTCTCAGGTGTGTCCTAAGAGCCGACGGCAGCTATTTCAGTCTCAAGGGCAACGAAAAAAGAGTGATAAATAACCAGAGAGAAAAGGAACGGAAAAGGAGGAACGGAAACGAGGTTAAATTTAGCCCGATGCGACATTCCAGAAGAGAATAATACACTTTCCTCAAGTCTGACCACACACACATGCACACGCACACACACGCACGCACGCACATACATGCACGCACACACACACACACACACACACACAAAGGTTGAGTCAGGTAACTTTTAACTAACACAGGATAAGGAGATGTCCTTAAGTTAACAGTAACACTTTAACAGCAGAACAGTAGAAACACTGAGTTTAATTGAACACCTCGTGACCCAAAAAGCAAAGGTCAAATGAGGTAACAACCCGAAGTCCAACAAAGTGATGTGCATTTTAACGTCAATCATTAACCAGCCAATTCCTTTCCATCATTTCACAAAACCCACAGTTGAAAAAAGCAAAAAAAAAAGTGACTCCACTACACACAATATTTACTTTTTACCCTTTAAGTCAAAGTTTGTTTGTTTATTTGCCTTCTTTAACGTCACTATCAGCATCAGTGGCCATTTCAGTGCCACACACACACACACACTCACACACACACAAAACCCTTTGTTGTTCACGTTGTAAGATGGTAAGGACTTAATGAGAG
>JAVSBV010021368.1:0-12071 GCA_033117975.1 Parotocinclus spilosoma | reverse complement strand
GTGTTTGATGGTTGTTGCTTGATCTTATCCAGGAAACCAATTTTTTCAGCTAACGCCAAGTCCCGCCGTGGCATTTTGGCAGGGGAGACAAGACACGCTCAGTTCACTGACTAAAGTGTTCTGATGGAATTCCTTGCACGTGTTGCTGGACACTCGTGTTTATGCTTGACTTCAATTCGCTGAAAAGCAGAGATGCAGATGCATCCAATAACCACTCTGCTGGCTACTGGGTGCTTCGTTGTGGGAAAGAAAGTGGTAGGCGTTTTCACCTGCCGCTGGTTTTGCTCCTGTCAATACAACTTTTCCGATTTCCTGACCTTTGATAAAAGCATAAAATCTTCCGGAGAGCACAAAAATCCTCCCATAAATCGCTGATCGCTAGGGGGCGACTTGTGGATTATTTTTCTTATTCTTATTCGCGGTCACGTTCTTTGGTCCAATTAAGTGGAATTTTGGTCCAAATAAGCGAATAACAATACACGTATATAATAGGATTTGTTTTGGTACTTTAGGATTTGGTCCGATTAAGCGGCTGGTCCTAACCGGTGGTCCAATTAACCGGATTTGACTGTATATTATATATAGTGGAAAGTGGCTCAGATGATTGCATTTATCAGATAGACTGGACAATTATAACTTTTAAGATTTTCTATAAAAAAATGCAGAGTTGAATGAAAAAAATTATTACCCATAGCTATGATTGATGAATTGTGATTGATGCACACAGTGTCAGTGCAGATATTGTCAACCTGACATCTACACCTGCCTGGGTCCATGACCCAGTGTGGAAAACTGTCATCATATAGCCCTGGTCTAGTGGCTGAAGGGAGTATGGGGATTTTAATAGATTTATTTTTAGGAAAGAAGCTAGATCCATTGATCAGACAGAAGTAACCACTTGTCATGTGAGCCTTCTGTTCTTGCTATATCATCGATACTACAAAGTGTCATTGAGCCGAGCTCTCAGGTTGACTACACATGTTGCACAAAAATATGAGAAGTCCAGGGTTTTGACCAGTTTTCAGTTCTGATGTAGAGCTCATAGACTTTAAATTGTGTTATGTGTACTTATACCACATATGTAACAGAATGTATGTCAGCTGCTGTACACTGACAAGGCATTTGTGCTGTAGAAAATCTTCCTGAAGACAGTAAATCTTATTATTAAATAAAATAACTAAGCTATTACCTGAAGAACATGTGACCAAACAGCTTCTGTAAATGTGATAAGTTTTTATATCCTTTTTGACATAGCATATAGCATATATACCTGACTAAGTATGCCCAGGCATACCCACAACAACATCTGCAGCACCTACGTGTATCTTGTGATCAGCAGCCAAAATCCATAAAATACACTCAAATGTGTTCATGAAGCAAAATATTTGCTGTCCGGTAATGTTAATAATATTGTATGGTGTCGTACACTGAACCACTTTGAAGGATTTAATCGCAATTTAATGGAGTCAGACGGATTAGAATTAATATAACAAATAGCAAATCTATGAGCATCAATGGTAGGGTTAAAAGAGATAACCTTCTCACTGGTTTAGTTTAGGACTGATGTTTTGTTTGTGAGTCCAATTTTAACCTGGCAGAGGTACTGAACAACTTTTCAGTAGTTACTGTCAGGATGTAAACACAACACCATCACTTCCTCTGGATCCGAACATTGAAGGAAAAGTCACAAGTTCAGAAAAGAGAAAACTAAATCCAAAACAGAATTTAAGGCTTTGAAGCTTGCCAAAGAATGATTGCACCCCATCCTGCCAGCAGGAAGCAGCGACCATGTTGTTGAACCCACATTGTGATAACAAGAGGAGCACTGTAGTCACATCAGTCTGTGTACTCCGCAACAATTGACAGCAGAACTGTGATGTCGTCTGGCTTTCCTCCTGTGTAGAAACAGTACATTGTTAGTCTGAAGCCAAGTGACATCATGTAAATTTACCTCCAGACACTGCACTGACTGACTCTTAGTAAACTGAACAGAATATACAATCAGGCATATTTCATATGGACATTTCACCTTCTGTACCATCTACTGTAAAATGCACATGCATCAGAGAGAGAACTTGGATTTGAGCATTGATGAGTATGCTGTGAATAAACTTTGTGGCTGGCTGTTGTAAAATCTCAGCCCATAATGGCCCAATTCAACCTTACTATTCTGAAGTAAGAAGCTGCCAAACCACACCAGCTTGCACATCAAACATTTGCTTTACAACCGTGCACTATTACTCCACTTACAATATAACCAATACATCAAAGCTTAGAATAATAATGTGAAAAAAAATGTGAGAATGAGGAGAACCATTCTTTGCCACCAAAAGGACTATTTATATTGGGGATGCTGTCATACAGCTCTTGGATGTTTTGTGATGGGATGATGTACCTAGTTTTAGGGAGTAACTATTCCAGTTCTTTGAGAATGAATATCTACTTTACAGTCTGCACTCCAGAACCTGTCATAAAGTTTCAGTTTAGTTTAAATGTAAATGATGAAAGCCATGGATTCTGGATGGAAGAACTGATGTTCAAGACCCTTCTGGTAGAACTGTGTTATTGTAAACAACATTTCGGAAAGGGGCCATCAGCTTATTTTCTTATAGCAGCTTTGGTCTAAAGGGTCCTGCATTGATTTACTGTTAAATCTAAAATAACACAGGCCTTTTCATTGACTGCCTTAGGACTGTTTTGTTTACTCTCTGATGCCAGATAAAATCCAAGACTCAAAGCTAAACCATATATGGCTGTATGGTTCCCAAAACTTCCTAAGCAGATAACTACTTAGTATCTGTATGTGTTGCTGTTACAGAAAATCACTCTCGGGTTATACACAGAACAGTTGGGTTTTCCAGCTGTTATATCCATTTAAGAAGTATAATTATTTAATCATCAAATTACCATCGTTGACATCTTGTTAAAATTGAGTTCAAAATGAAGTTGTTTTGCAGTCCCTTCCATAACAAGAAAACGGCTGCGTAGTAATCAGAAATTAACTTTTCGGGCAACCTCCTTTGTACTGTATCATAGTAATACAATACTGTACTGCAGCCTTTATAGACACAGGAAAAAATATGTCCAGAGCTGTGGATTTAATTCAGTTCTCAATATTATCAATATTTCTTACCGTTATTACAATTTTACACCATTGTTTACACAATAAAAGTAGAAAAGGTGAAAGATAATCACCTACAAGTTTAATAAACGTGAATTTTATATTGTTTTTTAGGAGTGACATTGAAACTGTCCACTCTTATGGACATTATGCATCAGTAGTTTTTTTTGTATATATTTTTAGATATGGATTGAATACAAGGAACCAGTTTGTGAGTTGATTAAAAAAAAGTATTAGGTAATCAAGGTTATAATATACTAAAGAAAAAATATAAATACAACACTTTTTTTCTTTTTGCTTCCATTTTTCATGAGCTGAACCTAAAGATCTAAGACTTTTTCTGTGGACACAAAAGGCTTTTATCTCTCAAATATTGTTTATAAATTTATCTAAATCTAAGTTAGTGAGCATGTGCCCACTAATCCATCCACCTCACAGGTTTGCTATATAAAGATGCTAACTAGACAGCATGATTATTGCACATACACAGTGGGTGACATTCACCCATTAAATTAGTCAGTATGCAGGCATTGCAAGAACTGGGATGTTTTCAGCTCCAGGAATTGTATATACATCCTTGCAAGGTGGGACCGTGCATTATCATGCTGCAATATGAGGCCTGGTCGTGGATGACTGGTACAACAATTGGCCTCAGGATCTCATCACAGTATCTCTGTGTATTCAAAATGGCATCAATAAAATTGACCTGTGTTCACTGTCTAGAACATACGTCTGCCTATACCATAATCTCACCAGCATCATCCACACAACTGCTAGTCTGCCATCTTCCCTGTACAGTAAAAACTGGTATTCATTTGTGACGAGAAAACCTCTGCAATGTTCCGTACACCATCAAGTGTGAACATTTGCCCACTCAAGTCGGTTACAACTGCAGTCAGGTGGAAAGTCTAAGGAGGATGATTGTTGCAGAAGCTGTCTGGGTGGTTGGTCAGACATTTTAAAGGTGAAGATGCTGGATGTTGAGGTCCAGGCCTGGTGTGGTTACGTGGTTATGTGGTATGCAATTTTAAGGCCTGTTGGATGTACTGCCAAATTCTCTTAAACACCTTTGGAGACTGCTTATGGTAGAGAAATAAACATTCAATTTACGGGCACCAGCTTTAATGGACATTCCTGCAGACAGCATGCCAAACACCTTTGCAATAATTATGCTGTCTTGTCCAACATCAGTATGTGACCTCATAAATGTTCTTCTGGAAGAAGAATTCCTAGTATAGTTGAAGCTGTTCTAGCTGCAAAGGGTGGACCAACATCATATTGAAAGCTATGGATTAGGAATGGGATGTCACTTAAGCTCACACTGACACCATTAGGTCAGGTTGAACTTCATACAGTATATTTTACTGGCTTGCCCCTCCTGTATTGCCATAGTATACATTATACTGTCTATACTATACATATACATGCTACACACTTATTTAAACTTTTTAATAGTAAATATAAACTTAATGGCGTCAGAAGACCTGAAACAGCCGGTAAAATTGACATTTAAAAATTCATTTTAAAATTAAGTTTAACAAAGGTTCAAGAGATCAGCCAGATTCAGCGCCATAAACGAGTGGCTGTGAACCAGTTTGTACAGTTCTAGGTTAAAGAGAATATACAGGTATTGAGGGAATTAACAAAGCAGTACTTCTACCAATAGAACACTTCAGCTCTTAAATGTTGGCCTCTGCTTTTGAATCCACAACGTTAATTGACTGTTATTATTGGCCTGTCTATGGCTGCAATGTCTGAATTTTTATTTCCTATTATAGCATCTTGTTAAGACCTTAGTCATTAAGACAAACAGGTTGTTGATCAGATGGTTGTTAAGAGGCACTCACCTGTATACCACACAGGAGCTAATGTTGCCTGAAGTACATATTTATTTATAGACTATAAAACTGAGGATTTGAACTTACTGATGTGTGAGGAAATAAAAATGTAGTGACTACAGGTGCCTCATGAAATATATCCTGTGCTCTGATCAATAGTCAGAATAGAATAGAAAAAGATAACATACAAATTAGGCATTGTCATTTAAGGAACTGGAATAAGTGTTGAGGATATAATAATAATACCCTACTTTCCAAATAGCTAAAAATTAAAACTTGGTAGTGCATTGTAACAACTGAGTAAAAAAAACCCTCTAAATTTCAACCACCCTGCCTTATTAATTCCTTAATAGTACATTATGTTTGTTGGCAGTTATAAGACCAAATAAACAATAGATCTTACAATTTGCTCCAGATGCTCTTTCACAAGTTAACTGATACTCCACCATAGTTAACAGCTGGAATTAGTCAAACGACACCTTCAGCCATAACAAGCAGAAACGAGGTGTATTTAAAGTTAAACATAGTAAATGAGGGCTATGGGTGATGTGATATTGTATTTTTCTGTACCTTAAAACAGTTATTACACAGATTTTTTTCATGGTTTTGTGATGTTTTAAAAAAAAAAGTGCCTGGACAGGATATTGTCAAGTGCTATTATATCATTATTATATCATGCTTTTTGTTAATAACAAAGCAGGTTATTTTTAAAAGTGTGGTGACTTGTCTCTCCATTTCCACCACAATGAGGGTTTATGGTTGAAAAAATTTAGAATGACTTACCTCTTACATTCAGTCCATTGTCACAGGCAAACTGTGCAAAAGGGGACATGTAACTTGGGTCGTATGCCAACACGTGTGCTTGATCTGCAATACTCTTGGCTGTTTGCTGAATGCTCTCATAATTGGTGTTCTAGAACAGAATGTTATCTTAGCTTCCAAGTTATATACAACAGTTTGTCAAAAGTGTCATAATTCATGGTCATACCTTAAGATTCTTGAGTTCTTGTAAAATCATGTAATCTGGCATATTGTCAAAAAGCCCATCTGTGGCTGTGAGGATGATATCTCCTAGCTGGACATCAAATGATGAGCTGTCAGCTGCTTCAGGACTGAAGAAAAATCAAAGACCATATGATTGCCACAACATGATTTTCAATGAAAGCTCAGTATGTTGGTTCTATTTAGTGATTAGTATAAAGTTTTTCAGTTGTAGGAGGGCATGGCATGAATAAAATTAACTTTTTAGACAGTTCCCATGCATCTTGGGTGTTCTAGTTGGGAGTTCTAGTTCTAAATAGAAACAAATTAGCAGTTATTCTGTAGTCTGCCCAATTCTGCATTATGAAACAGAAGTGTCAGGAAATATTGTTCCATGGAAACGTTAACAGGCACTAGTATTGTGTCATACTAATTGGGAGTACATTGATATTTGATTCAAGGCGACTTGTAATATCCTGGACATCATTTCTTTTAATATTCAGGCTGATCCACCTGACTTTACAGTTCTTTTAGAAAGGTCAGAAAGACTTATCAGGCTTAATGTTTATTCTGTACTGCATTTTATGAGCACTTTAAAATGTGACCTATAGTGTCAGGTTTTACTCGACCATGCAGTCTGCTCAAACTCTGAAATTTTAACATGTCTCTGTCAATCCAGCTTGTCATGATAAACAAGCATCACAATGTTGTTAAAGACTACACTAGGGTTAAAAATGGAGCAAGTTGTAGATTATAGACATATAGTCATTATAGCATTGTGGTACTCACTACAGAAACTCACTACAGTAATATCCCAAGATTTACGCTATGCTGTATTACATATTAACAGATGAATGTTATTATATTGTTTCAGGACAATAAATGTTGTACAATACATTTGTACAAAAATGTGTAAAAAGAAAACAATCAAAAATTAAGATATGTTGTTGTGCATCAGACAATATCATATTTAGCAATAAAAACTTGGTATGTGGAAGGGAAATGAAAGATCATAGACACTGTTCCTTTTCACTCTGCTTAGTTTAATGTCTTAGGGTGGTTAGATTATTATAACAAACAATTCAATCACTGTTTACTTTCTTCCAATTAAAACAGAGTGTTTTGAACCCGTGACGTGACGCCCAAAAACCCACATCTGAATTATTTTACAACAAAATGAAAATGGAGAAAGCTTCTGTAAATACTGCAGATGGGAAGGTCCCATTAGGCCTAGTAATAATATTATCTTAATAATACTAATATAATAGTATTTTGTATAACAATAGGCTAATAATAACAATGAAGCATGTAAACTCATAATTATGGTAGTAGCCTGGTAATGATAATAGGCCTATCACTACTCAACAATAATAGAAACAACAACAACAATGTTGGTGTGTGAGTGGGTAGGAGGGGGGTGATCAGACATTGTACGGATCGCCCAGTGTGAATACAGCATAAATGTTGTTTATTTTAAACTAGAAGATTTATAACAAAGTTCAGATACACAAAGGAACAAGAATACCTAAAACATTTTACTTGCCCAACAACAAACTGAATAAATACACATGGGGACAAATCCAACTTGAAGCGAAACAGGACTGGTTAATACAGCGAAGCCCTCTAACCCACCTCTCTTCATTTAAATAAACTGTGGACAAACATTCTCTTTGGCAGCTATCCAGCACCCACCCACTTATTATAACTTGTTTAAGTTATTATAAAATTCACTTGGTGAAAAGACATAGTTGGCTATTTGATTGCTGCTGGAATGAAGCTGACAGCATGTTCACCACCACTGAAATATATAGATTCACTGTTATTTGTCCAGACAACTTTGTAAGCTAGGCAGTTGCTTTGTAGCACATAATGCACTTTTAGTAGTCTAACAATATTCTGCTCATCCTCAAATATTCATAAAAGTCTCTAAATACACCTTGCCACTACATGATAAGCAATGTTTTGTCCTATTTCTCAGCACGAGAAACCCCTAGCAAATCCTGTCGCTTTTTGTAAAGCCTAAGCAAAGGGAGACACAGAAATGATCTTACCTGTCACTAAGAACAGAGCCCACTGCCTCAGGAGGGGCGATTGAAAGCTGAAAGGGGGTGTTGAAATAGTGTTGTTGCTCATCAGATCTGTGCACTACTTCCCCTTCCCGAACAACCAGGAAGCCAGAATCACCCAGGTTTGCTGTGTGGAGTCGATGGCTTTGTCTGTCCAGCATCACTATACAAGCTGTGCTGCTTCCTAAGGGATATAGTTGAAAGGCAAATACACTGTGCAGTTAGTCACAGGATAAATAATGCTGTTCCACCAACAAATTTGAAGAACAACTACATCGTATTTGCAGTGCATATCAGAAGCAAGCCCTTTTAGAAAGAAATACAAAAGAAGACATGTCCTTCACATAAAGAAGGACATAATGGTCATAAAAACATAACTTAGGTCAGTAATTTTGCTTTTTACTGTAAACAGCAAATCACAGTAAGACTGTATTCTCCAGTATTCTGGCTAACGAAAGATCCTACATGGTCAATCACCCACCCAAGTAAATCCACTGTAAAGAATAAACCATGCACATAAATTAATTTCATGAGGTTAGCTGGATTTGCAGTAAGTAATTTGAAGTAATCTGATAAAATGAAATTGCATATTTACCTAGCAGAGGTACTTTGTTTTGAAGGAGCTCATAGTAACTGGTGGTGAGGATTCCCATTGGATTGCTTGGCATAAAGCGACCTTCCTTGACCAGTCTCTCACACGTTCTCATAAGGGTTCCAGAGAACAGAGAAGGATCCACCCCATAATCCCTCCAACCACCCACCCCATCAGCCACACCTCCAGAAGGAATAAAATGACACTGTAAGATTACAGAACTTCAAATGTTAACTCTGAATTTACCTTTAACTTAAACATTTAACCCTCCTTAATGGCACACAATATACAAAAAACATACAAGGCGTGTGAATTGTATTCTGCCTCTAATCTTGGCAGTTACTTCTACTCTTGCATTTTTTATTTGTCAGTGTGGACATCAACGTCATTTGGGAACATCATATTTCAAATACAAAGCTTTTAGTTTACTCCAAATGACATTAATGCTTAAAGACAAACTTGCTCAGGCAGCACGGATCCAAACAGAACATTTCATGAGGGACATCTGGGATTTAAGATGAGATTTAAGATGAGATTTAAAAAATACATTAAAAAAAACCACACACACACTGAAATAGGTAATGTTATATAGTTGGGTACATATTTTTCTTCATAGAGTCATTGACACAGCAGTGCACTTTGAATCACCAACATATAATGGTATTTATTATGTAAAAGTCAAAACGTTACAAATAAAGCCTTCCTAAACGCCTTTTAAATGCGTTTAGCATAATGCATTCTAATCCCAAAATGACCTGTATACACTTTTCATTAATCAGACACTAGATATTTTCCCATGTGTCTGGATGGTGAATTCCATTTCTGTGATGAATACAACCAATTATATTAATTTAGAAAAATAATTATTATTTAAATGTTTTATTATGCATTTTTAATCAGGTAGTGTAGTAGATTGTTGTCAGAACTGCTGTACATAAATTGAAGCTGCAGTTCCTTTGACTAAAATTTGACAAAGAGTCGATGGCAATTATTGTTTGAGTTAAATGTCATGATATACAGTAGATTCCAGTTAATGGGACCACATCGGGATGCGATGGTTATGGTCCTAATAACCGGCTGGTCCGATTAAACAAACCTGCCCTATGTTATAAGACGGGACGTGCTATGTAACATATTAAACGTTTATTGAAGATTTATTGTGCGATTTACACGTATAGCGAACGTACAAACAAGAACAAACTTTATTCATTGAAACACGCAATTTTTGTTTTTGCCAAGCCGGTAATTTCCACCAAACGACACTGACTAGTGTTTGATGGTTGTTGCTTGATCTTATCCAGGAAACCAATTTTTTCAGCTAACGCCAAGTCCCGCCGTGGCATTTTGGCAGGGGAGACAAGACACGCTCAGTTCACTGACTAAAGTGTTCTGATGGAATTCCTTGCACGTGTTGCTGGACACTCGTGTTTATGCTTGACTTCAATTCGCTGAAAAGCAGAGATGCAGATGCATCCAATAACCACTCTGCTGGCTACTGGGTGCTTCGTTGTGGGAAAGAAAGTGGTAGGCGTTTTCACCTGCCGCTGGTTTTTTGATCAAATTTATTACATCCAATATCTGCCTCCTTTTCCACAGTTAGGCAACCTTGTAAATAAAAAAAACATTTAAACTTCATTCCAAAATAAAGTTTCGGGTAAAGTTTAGCATTGACACCTAAGGCCTAGCTCTGCCCAGCCCCAACCCTGGACTCTGCCTGGTGAAGTTTGTATGTTCTCCCCATGTCTGCATGGAATTTCTCTGGGACCTCAGGTTTCCTACCACATTCCAAAGACTTGCCTGTTAGGTTTATGGGTGCGCCATGGTGTGCAAGTATGAGTGCATGTGCTCTACTATGGATTTGCACCTTGTCCAGGGTTGTTCCTGCCTTGTGCCCTGTGTTAGGCTATGGCTCTCTTTCAACCCTGACTAGGATAAGACAATGAATGAATGTCAATTGCATGATTTTTGCTGATTGATGTATATTTGTAGAATCTCTTGCCCTTAACAATACATCATGTTCCATAAACTAATTTAAACCTTACTTTGAAGAAATACATTTCAATCTTTCCACTTTAGGTACATTTAGTAGCTTTCATATATCCACTTGATTAAAACATACATGTCATTCTTTAACGTTCACTTTTGTTGACGCAAAAAAACAGTAACTGATGCAGGTTCACAGTGTCCACGTGCAGTGCACAATGTTCCGTACAGGTGTTATTATCGATTATTTTTTCATCGACTAGCAAAACTACACACACACGTCTATAAAGCAAGCGTTGTACTATACACACAGCAGCACTGTAACACAAAACTCGATAATGTTATGCATTTTTAACACATTTGTAGGAGCTAAACGTTTCCGTTAGCAACGTTTTAGCTAGCACAGCTTTAAGGTATCACAGGGTCCGCAGCAAAAAAACGGAAACCGACTGAGCTACAAAGTCATCAGCTATTTAGCCAAAAACTATAAATACTATAGCGTCAACTTGCCCAGCTCTTTTTACGGTACAGCTTTGTCGCTAGTACTGTACACGACATTTATTAATAAAACACATTTATTATTACTAAAAACTGCGCTGCAGACACGTCTAGAACAAGTGATACGTTTACAGGTCTTTGTTGGCGAACGAACCACTCGTTTTGTTGCTAGCACGCCAGCTAATGTCTAGTATGTAATTTATACTATTTTGCACTGGATTTAACACACAACTTACCCAATACATCCGCTGTTCTGTGTTGGGCAATAAAGCAAGCATCGTCACCGTAGCACATGCCTTTCTTTAAAATCCCTTTTCGGAAATCTTTCCCGTATCCAAAACTAGCGGACACCAGACTGTAATCGCGGCTGTCCGTTTGAGAAAGGCCGCCGATGACAGCCCGTGCCAGCAGTCTGCCGTATGACAGCACGGATAACATTACCTGAGCTGAGCTCCGGTGCTCCGGGCTCAGCCGCCTGATTCACCACCGGAACACTGTTTATCCCTGTGCTTCCAGCAAGATAACAAACTGACAATTACTGAAAAAAACATACACTAGCAGTATTAAACTATCTGCTGATGCTAGTTCTTCTAGCGTATTATCGGATTAAACTAATGACATTAACATGTCCGTTTTGTCCTCGCATCTGTCTTTAATTCGCTAGAAATATTTAAAGATCGTTAAACTCGCTTCCACGTTGAGCTCCATAGCATTGCTGTTCTGTGTGGTGTGTAGCTACGTTACGCGTTAGCCTGGCAACTCCAGTCCGGCTTTACTCTAAAAGTCCACCTAGTCTTGTGACTGAATGACGTCACTGGCTCTTACGCAACTCCAATACATTTACCTTTCAAGGGCAATACTCCATGCTTCATAGCCACAATCTAGTTCACACCAAACATTTTCATTTACGGCATCTAGCAGACGCCCTTATCCAGAGCGACTTACAACTGATACAGTTTTACAATTCAAGCAATGGTGGGTTAAGGGTCTTG
>JAVSBV010021358.1:0-12071 GCA_033117975.1 Parotocinclus spilosoma | reverse complement strand
GTGTGTGTGTGTGTGTGTGTGTGTGTGTGTGTGTGTGTGTGTGTGTGTGTGTGTGTGTGTGTGTGTGTGTGTCCGTTAACAGATTTCTGCCCTGAGTTGTTCCTGCTTTGTGCCCTGTGTTGCCTGACCAGGATTGCTGGGCTAAGCACATTCAAATTTAGGATTTTAATTTGTCTGGTCAAACCTGAATAGATCTAGATTTAAACCGCAAGTGAGATATCTGCCATAGTGTGAGACTGTTTACTGTATACAAATCTAAAATATCTGAATTAGCACACACTATATTAAAAATGAAATTGCGTCCTAAATAGCAGATAGTAGTGTCCACTACAGTGGTCATGATGATAGAATATATTGAGTATGATAGAAAAAAAATCAGTTGGTCATGTCTAAAGTCTTGTAAAGAAAATTAAAAAAAATCCATCTCAGTTGTTTCAAAATTCAAGTATGAAAGTAGATTAAAAAGTAGATTATATGACCCCAGAGTTATTAATGTATTGGCAGACTATTTCTATAATGTGATAGTACGCGGTTTGGGACACAGGCAATTAGAGTAGCGCGGAGGGGAACGGAAGTGTGATCCCTCAGAACGCGCGTGGCAGTCCGTTGCTATGGAGACGAGTTGGCACAAAGACTGAGTTTAGAAACTATGTAACGCTACCTCCCTGAGTCAACGAGCTCTGTTTCTGAGGACATAAGTCGCATTTGTTTTCTGCGATAGCAAAGGTAAGAGAAACATTATCGTTCTGATCGATCGTTATCCAAACTTTCCCTGGAAATCTGAGTATGACGTAAGGGAGCTATGATCAGACTTAACATTCCATATAGTAATCGTATGACGTAGTCGAAATCTAAACAACTCTTGTCTAGGTTCATAAAATCAAATGATTTTGCTGTCACATTTGTGTTTGTTTTTAACAAAAGAAGAACGACCATCGTTTTACCCCTGTGTGAAGTGAGCAAGTACAAAAGGCGTGTCTCTGAATAAAAACGTTCAAATAAAAGTTTTACATTAAATGTTGTGACGTCAGAGGGCGCGTATTGTATTGCGTTACGTCATTCAGCAGACGTTTATATTCAGAGCAACTTACAATTAAGTAAGTGACAGTCTTACAATCTAAATAATTGGGGTTTAAGTGACTTGCTCAAGAACCCAAACATGGCAGCTTGGCAGAGGTGGGATTTGTGGGGACCATTTAATCCATAATCCAGTATCTTAAGTGTTATGAAACCACAGTGATGTTGCATGTTTTGAAATCTTTCCACGGCACCATTCATAACACGGTGCTAAATATATGACCTTAGTAGTTTTAACTTTAATATATGGATCACAAATCACTGCCCCTACTTTGTACTGCTCAACACAAATGTACCCTAATATGGCACATGTGACATAATGTTAGGGTGACCATTTCTTTCTTTGAAAAATGGGACATTAAGGCAGGAGGGTGCTTCAGGACAATGGTGAGACGTCCTGGGGGAGGGGGGTTAAAGACTTGGTGTAAGCAACTTGTTCAGAGAAACATTTGTCTTTTAGACCTCTAAATCAATATTCAATCTTTGGGTAGTGCAGTCAAATTTGATCCCTAAAAACACAACCCAATATTTTTTTAAAATACAAAAGTATTTTTTTAAAAATCTATGACGAACTCTTACTTAGTCTTCTATCACTTATCAAACCTGAAAAGACACAATTAGCATATACTTTAAATTCCACTTCTTTTCTGTAGCAAGTCAAATCTGACTAGAACACGACAAATGTGTTAATCTGAACAGACAGCCTAAAAGTAAATGAAACATTCTATCAATAATCAATAAATCGTGTATTTATGTGCGTTGTTTGCACAAAGTCATTTCATTTAGATGACAGAAACCATAGTTATGATAGTGAAATATTCAAACTTGGACAAAATTTACCAGAAAATAACAGAATGGATAGCATGACTATAACAAATGCCTTCATATGCAAATATACTGTATATACTCCTTACAAAAATGAGGAGCAGGGATGCGATAGCCTAGCGGTTAAGGTACTGGACTCTGGACCTGAATGAACCTGATGGTCCATTAGATTCTACCTCTGCCAAGCTGCCACAGTTGGGTCCTTAAGCAAGACCCTTAACCCACCATTGCTTGAATTGTAAGACTCTATAAGTTGTAAGTCCCTCTGGATAAGGGCGTCTGCTAAATACTAGGGGATATTTCGTTTTGAAATGTTTGTGAGCAGTATATATATACACATTGCCAAACATACTGTACCCAGATGTCGGATTGCAGAAAAGCTCTGTATGCAGTCATGTCTCAAGTAGATATGTAAATTATAAGATTATGGTCTAATTAGACAATGGGTTTTGGCACAAGAAGGCATTAAAGTGCTTCTCCTGCTGCCCTATGAAAAGGCTCTCACAGGCTACTTTTGGATTGTATAGAGATAAATGGTAGAGAGTATTGACTAAAATTTTGCCCTGCTGACAGACTTTGAGTTGGGTGAATCACTGGACTGAGAGTACAAGGACACTTGTTTTTTGATTTTGTTGTTTTCAATTGGCTGCCATCTAAGCCTTTCTGATTAGCTTTTAGGAGATGTTGGATTCCATGAGGGCACACACATAGCAAACAGGTAGAGACGATTGTTTGATTCACCAACAAGCACGAGAAGCTCCCACAGTTTAGTTTTACACCTTCCAGGCACAGGTGCCACTTTGGCACACAGGAGAAGGAAATTTGTTGCCATGGTGCTCATTACGTTCCTGGCATTGATAGCCAGCCACCATCACTTTTGTTTGCAGTGGTTTCATGACGAGAAACCTGGACTGCTATGAACTGGAACAATATAGTCTTTAGCCACAAATCCAGGTTCTGTTTGGGATCAGCCGATGGTGGGGTTTGAATGTGTAGACCATGAGGTGAGCACTTAAATCCTGCCTTTGCTGTGGAGCAACACACTGCCCCAACTGCTGGTGTGATTAGGTAAGGATAAGATAAGGATTTAATAACCCAGCTATAACATATTTGGTCAAATCCACAGGATATAATACAGAACCTGATTGCTTCCATGCCCAACCATATCTTATCTTGTATTCAGGCCAGAGGTAGCTAACAAGGTAACTAGAGCCTCCATTCAATTGTACAATATTCCCCAATAAATGTATCCTTGCACTCTAATGTTGTAATCACCTACATATGTCATAATTACATTAATACGCTTAATTTTTTGTCAATTAGTGTAAATGGCCAGATCATCTCATTGCTTTTCATTTAGCTTGCAATGTATGTTAGCCAGAAGTGAGCCAGAAGCTGACCTCACAGTAATGTCCCAAAATCTAGTCAAAAGTCCTTTTAGAAGAACAAAGGATGTTGTAGGAGAGGCAAACTCCAAACTAATACCCATATTTTGGATGCAAATGTTTTTGTCTATATATTGTAGATGTCATGCATGTGATAGGATTACATTTACATTAAGCACTCACCCAAACTAATGAATGTCTAACCAGGATGGCAGGCTCAGTTGCAGACGGTCGCTTGGAAGTCCTTCAGATCTACCGTCTGCTACAGTTTGTGCATTCCCAAGATACCAAGCAGATCGAGAAACTGTTACAAGGAGGCGTTCATGACCTAATCAATATCACAGAGCCATGCGAAGGGAAAGGTGTCCTACATGTGGCTGCAGTGTCCAATGACATCAACATGGTGGATTTTCTCACAAGTCATGGAGCACGTCCCGATGTCCAGGACAAGCATGGATGCACACCGGTGATGATGGCTGCCGAGCTTGGACATGACCGAGTAGTTGCTCTGCTGGCCAAGAGGAACGCAGATATGAAGCTTACAGACATAGAAGGGAAAGGTGGGGTATTAAATTATATATTTTACTTATTAAATTTAAAGTTTACATTGTGTAGCATATATACTACATACAGTCGATTCTGGTTAATGGGACCACATCGGATCCTTTTGGTCCTAATTACCGGCTGGTCCGATTAAACAAACATGCCCTATGTTACAAGGTGGGACGTGCTATGTAACATATTAAATGTATATTAAACCTTTATTGTGCAATTTACACGTATAGCGAATGTACAAACAAGGACTACTGTCACTTACGAACTTTGTTCATTAAAAAATACATTTGCAAACAAGTTTTTCTAAACGATTTACAACACAACGTATAGGTACTCAGTATGAGAAGCATAATACTGTAAAAAACAAGTTCTTACTAATTTCCAGCCAACATTTGAAGAACTTATCCAGTGTTATTTGACCCGCTTTTGCTGTGGCTTAGTGGCGACTTGTGACTTCTTTTTTGTAGTAAATGGAAATGTTAGGCAAAGATCTGTAGGTGGCAGTAGAGGTTTTCGTGTAGTGATGCCAGAGATGAAGAGTTTTCTCCCGGATATTACATACTGTACACGTTCTTTGGTCCGATTAAGTGGAATTTTGGTCCAAATAAGAGAATAACATTACACGTATATAATAGGATTTGTTTCGGTACTTTACGATTTGGTCCGAATAAGCGGCTGGTTCCATTTACAGGATTCGACTGTACTCCATACTCTGTGTAAATCTATTACGTTCTCTCTCTAACCAGCGTTAGGTGTTAGTTACAGATCCAGCTCTGTCAGGACTCTGAGCGCCAATGTCACCTTCAGCTTGCCGAAAAAAACCCTTACGTACTGTTTCTCACAGATGCCTTATTAGACCTGCAGTCACACACACACACACACACACACGCACTCACACACTCACACACACTGTGTATGAATTTGGAGAACAGATGGAGGAGAAAACCCGACTGACAGTGTTGGAGGACGTCTGAGGAGCAGCCGGAGGAGCTGAGAAGATACGGGACGAGACGAGAGAGAAGGAAACGTTTTTTCCTTACGTTGAACTCTCCGTTGCCGGATCGCCCGACCCTAACCCCTTGTCGAAAATTGATCGAGGTCGTTAAAGCGCGCCACCCCGAACCCGAGCGAGTCCCCGTTACTGCGCAATCGCTGACAGGCCGTGCCCACCCGTGCCTCTGCAGAAACGGGCATCCTGTGCCAACTGGACCTGCTGGAGAGAGACAGCTCCCGCCTGGTGAGACCAAACGTCTAAACACAGTTTACGCTTCACCGACGACACACACACACACACACACACACACACACACACACACACACACACGCGCACACACGCTGCCAAAGAGCCTCGGTTACAGCAATTCAGTGGCCCAGAGTTATCTGAGTTATCTCCTGCTCCTAATCTTTAAGGCTTTCATAATGACCTCCACACACACACACACACATGCACACACACACACGCGCACGCGCGCACGCACGCACGCACACCCCTGACCCAAGCGTACAAATCTCTGGAAATAAAGCAGGTGTGTTTGAATAATTTAGAAGAGGCGAGGACAGAACATCGATAGTCATTTGGGGGATTTGCTGCTGCCGATTTTAACGGGACGTAATTTTTCGCCTGAGGGATGCAGGGGGTTCGAAGGTTGCTGGGCGCAGAGGAAATGAGCTCGTATTTAATCCGTCGTATAAAGCTGAATCGGGAGAATCCGTGCCGTTCGGTGTGACCCTCGGTCCTAACGAGTCTGCCCTCGACCTCACCGAAGGAGAAAATGGAACTCCTACCCCTACAGGATCCGGTCCGGACCCGGCACTACAGTTTCGTCTCTGAGTCTGGACCCTGGAACCCTGTGCTGCTATAACGGTGCCCCCGGCTGGTGTGGGGCGGCATATGATGGCATAACAAAGAGCGGCCCGTTCTGAGGCGTAAATCCGGGCTCCATTGGAAATCGATATGGAGAAGATCTCCTGTTTGGGGGCCCATTACCCCCATGGGTGTGTGTTTGGGTTTCTGAGAGACCGTTCAGCGGATCGGATAACGCTTCAGTCTGATCCAGCTACGTCGGATCTCGTCTGTGTCCTCGCTGTGTGTGTTTAATGGCTTGTGAGCTCCCTGCTGTCTGCAGGAATTAGCCCAGTTTGGTAAAGAACATCAGAAAGTGACACCACACAGAAATGACCATCTGTGTTTGTACATCGAACGAAGCCCATTGACGCCGGGTAAGCAAACACACACACACACACACACACACACACACACCGGCAACAACGACGCCGCTTAAACGTGCAACGTTATGACCTCACCGCCGGCCGCTTTAATAGATCCGCCCTGGCTTACGTCTTCGTTGCAAAGGTGTACTAAGATGCTCGAGAAAGGGACGCACACCATCAGCAACGATACTAAACTGAAACAAAAGTGTGCCCTATACCATTACACCACCGGCCAAATCCTGAGCCCGAACGTCTCGCCAAAAGTCCAGACTCATCAGACCAGACGACGCGTTTTTTGTGCGTCAGTTCTACCCTCGGTCGTCTGTCCTTGGCTGACAAGAGCAGCACTCGCTGTCCATCTGCTTCTGTAGCCCGTCTGCCCCAAGGTGAACGCGCTGTACGTTCAGAGACGCCCCTTCCCCCTTGTACCCTTGACACCCCGAGTTACTGTTTAACCAGTCTGGCCATTCTAACAATGCGGGGTGTTTTTTTTAAATACTGATCGACGAGGCACACTTCCTAAATCGGCCTCTTTACGCTCCAGCACACACACACACACACACACACACACACACACACTCGGCAGCGCTGGGTAGGCAGGCTCTACATCATGCCCCCCCCCGGTCTCGACTGAAAATGACACGTCCCTGTCCAGGCTTCCCAAGTTAGAGAAGACGGATGGTGCTGACCCATATTTTATCTGCACGAACGCCTGTGTGTGTGTGTGTGTGTGTGCGCGCGCGCACGCCTAGTCCTGACAGCCAGTGGCGTGTCCTTAAATCACCCTGCTTTCAGAGCTTCTTCTCGAGAGAGAGAAAGATGAATTTACTAATCGGGCCGCAACGTACAAGCAGGACAGGGCGACCAGATTAAGGTCCGAGGCGACGTTTCAAACAGTAATGGCGTAAATGAGCTTTCGGTATTAATGGTGCCTTCACAGACGTGCGAGTTACCCATGCCTGGGCACCTACTAACACCCTCCTCCCTCCCCCCAGTGCCATCTGAGACGCTGATAACGATCCGGACGGTCCTTTTTCCTCTTTGGCCCGGAGGACACGACGTCCGTGATTTCCAAAAACAGTTTGAAACGTGGACCCGTCAGACCACAGGACACTTTTCCACTTTGGGTCAGTCCATCTCAGACGAGCTCGGGTCCAGAGAAGCCGCCGCCGTTCTGTTCCTGAGCCCGTGTGCTAATATCTGTTACAGAATGACGTCGGTTTTAACGCGGTGCCGCCTGAGGGATCGAACGTCACGGGCGTTCAGTGTTGGTTTACGGCCTTGCCGCTTACTTGCAGAGATTTCTCCAGATTCTCACAATTTCACGATCAGAAATGTTGCTCTTTTGAGAAACTGTTTGCCTTTTGGTGACCCTCGTAAGCGACCGTTCCTTTTCGGGGGGGGGGGTTTGGGGGGGTTTCATGTTCAAAACAGGAGTTCTTTAAGCGTTCCTCAACTTCCCTAGCCTTCTCTTGCCCCCGTCCCAACTCTTTTGGGACGTGTTGCAGCCGCCTCAAGTTTATCCGTTTGAACATTAAATATCTTGTCTGTGTCGTGTATTTTAATTGGGCACGGGTTAAAAAAAACGATTAGTTACACGCTGTTGGACTAATTAATAAACGTTTGCATTTTTCCCCTGTGTATCCTATGATGTCAGACTCGAGGGACAAGGGTGTGTAATCTCAAACACACACACACACACACACACACACAGACAGTCTCAGATTGCACACGCAGTCTCATTATTTTGGGTGCAGCTAACAGAAGCAGGACGCACACGGTTTCCTTTTGATATTTTTCTCATTATTTCCCCTTTTTAAATTTTGCTCTGCCTCCACAATAAAAATCATCGTCCGGAGTCACCCGGCTGGAAAATAAAAACAATTTAAAAAAGCTGCGACGAATAAGTCTGTAGCCTCCTCAGAGACTTAAGCGGAGAAAGGCGTGTTTTTATGAGGAGAGGGAAGGGGGACGGAGAGCGTCGTTTTTCTCACACGCGTGCCATCGTTTATTTTTATTGCCTAGAGCATCAAAAAAGCTCTACCCTGAGATAAACAAAACAAAACAAAACAATGAGAAGCGACGGCGCCGGTGAATGCTAAATGGCTTCACTACACCTAATGCATCATGATGTCTCTCGTCTGTCCTAACTGTGTACAGATCCTGGTGCTTAACCGAACGAATGCCATTCTACAAACAGGAACAAACTCATTACTCCGAAGACGCAAACCCCCCAGATATGACAAATCCACAGGCTGCCATCTGAACAGACAGCACCGTCCATGCTGAATGCCAAAAACCCCGACGCGGCGTTCTGCCGAGCTGCTCGGGTTCTTTTACGTTGTCGAGATTTTGTGCTCGATGTTGCATTTACATTCCACCGGAGAAAAGCAAAGTGGGAAGAGGGAGGAGGCTGTCATTTTACTCAGTACTGTACTGGGTTATCAAACCAGCAGACAAACAGAGACAGGGAGGGAGACAGAGACAGGGAGAGAGAGAGAGAGAGAGAGAGACAGGGAGGGAGAGAGAGAGAGAGAGAGGGAGGGAGAGAGAGGGAGAGAGAGAGAGGGAGAGACAGGGAGAGAGAGAGACAGGGAGGGAGAGAGAGACAGGGAGGGAGAGACAGGGAGAGAGAGAGACAGGGAGAGAGAGCGAGAGAGAGAGGGAGAGACAGGGAGAGAGAGAGACAGGGAGGGGGAGAGAGAGAGACAGGGAAAGAGAGCGAGAGAGAGACAGAGACAGACAGGGAGACAGAGAGAGAGACAGACACAAAGGAAGAGACAAAAAGAGAGAGTGTGAAAGAGAGAGAAAGAGACAGATAGACAGACAGACAGAGAGACAGAGAGAGAGAGAGTCAAAAAGAGAAAGACAGACACAGAAAGACAAAGAAAAAAAGAGACAGACAGCGAGACAGACAGAGAGACAGAGAGACCGAGAGACACAGTGAGAGAGAGCGAGAACAAGAGACAGAGAAAGAAAGACAAACAGAGACGGAGAGAAAAGGAGGAAAAAAGAGAGAGACAGACAGGCAGAGACAGACACACAGACTGAGAAAGAGATGGACAAAGAGAGAAAGACAAACAGAGAGAGAAAAAAGACAGACAGACACAGAGAGAGACACATAGGCAGAGACAGAGAGAGACAGAGAGAGAGAGAGACGGCTGCTTTGTTATGGATTTATATACCATGATCATATTCCAGTCACATTCTGAAGGTTAGCACAGTGAGCGCTAGCAGCACTACTAATCCCTCTGACCTTCAAGGCCGACCGCAACCATCACATAATCAGGGACCACCATCGGTGCACTGTGATTGGCTGATTAGATCTGTTCTTTAACGAGCAGATGAACAGGTGTACCTATTAACAGCGGCAGGTGCTGCGTTTAATTCCAGGACTGCTCAGATCCCGCTAGAGAATACCCACATCTGGCCTATGTCAATAATCCTCAAAAGAAGGGAAACGTCCAAGAATAAGCGGACCTGGCAACCATGGGTGCATGCACTTCAACTGTGAGGGACAGAATCGAAGAAAAAAAAAAGAAATTCAAAACATGACACTGTAGGATTTTTAAATAATACAATTGCGTAAAAAAGATTTGATCACCAACCAAGCAGACAGAATTCTGTCTCTTACAGACCCCCTGTTTAAACTCGTTACCTGGATAAAAGACACCTGTCCTCAGACTCAATCAATCACAGTCAACACCAGGGTTAAAATTGTAGACCTGCACAAGGCTGGGATGGGCTACAGGACAAGGGAGAAGCAACAACTGTTGGCGCAATTATTAGAAAATGGAACAAGCCTCCTCTGGTGCTCCATGGAAGATCTGACCTCACCACACTACGCCGTCATGGATTAAAGTCCTGCAGGGAACAAAAGGTCCCCCTGCTCACCCCAGCAAATGTCCAGGCCCCGTTTGAAGGTCACCACTGACCATCCGAATGATCCAGAGGAGGCGTGGGAGAAGGTCATGTGCTCAGGTAAAATGAAAATAGGGCTTTTTTTGGTTTGAACTCCAGTCGTCGTGTTTGGAGGAAGACGAAGGATGAGAACACCGTCCCAACCGTGAAGCATGGGGGTGGAAACGTCACCCAAACACACACTCCAATAAGAAGCATGTAAGGTCCTGGAGTGGGCTAGCAAGTCTCCGGTCTTGAACCCAATAGAAAATCTTTGGAGGTAGCTGAAATGTAGTCTAATCCAGTGAAGATCTGGAGAAGATCTGCATGGAGGCGCGGCCCAAAATCATGGTCAAGAACCGCAGGAAACACTCTGTCCGAGCTCTGTCTTTCTATTGTATCGAATACTTCTTTTATGCAATTAATTTTACGCAAATTAATTACTTAAAAAAAATCGTACAATACTGCTTTCCCCCACTGAACACGCGCTTAATAATCAGACGGTGATCGGATTTCTGCAGTTACCTCCAGTAATCGGATTGCTCATAGCATGTATACCAGTTACGCAAAGGAAATCGGAGTTAGACGGAAGTTAGCGGGTTGCCAGGTCCACTTATTCTACGAGTTCTTGCTTCTTTTGGACGTATTTAATCATTTTGGGGCGGGGGATTATCTTGTAGGAGTAACCCTGGCAACCCCGGAGACTCTAAATTGCAGGATAAAGCCCAGTTGGTCAATAATTCAATTATTTATTATTTAAAAAATGATACGTTTGCGTCACACAGTTGGCTATATGCAAAGCAGGAATCCGATTACTGTGACCTGAGCTGTGAAATTGTATGTAAACTTTTTGATCGGATTACTGACCGAATCAGATTTTCGAGCGTTGTTCGTTTGGGGCGCGGGTGTATGATAGGGTGTATAATACCACAAGATTAAAGTTTTAACATAAGAAGCGCATAACTGTCATTTGGGCCAACTTTCCATTAAGACTAACATAAGGGGAAGTTTTATCTAAGAAGTGTAAAACTGTCCCTCTGATTCCACCAGGGACTTTTTGCGCTTATGCATAGAGGGGTTGCAGGAAAAATTCCCAACAGTTGATATACAAATGCTCTATTTAACCCAGCGGCACGGCTCCAATTACACCAAACGAGCTTAGTTTTGCACAAAAGCGGCGCCGACGTCAAATCAGACCCCTACAGGACAAAAATGGGAGTTTCTCGTTCGAACCGTGGACCAGATGCAGCGCTGAGTAATTGCCGTCCGACTGAAGAGTACATGACTGCTGCGGGGTCTGTAGTTCCAAACAATTAGCGCTGGGTCAACCAATTAATCACACACACACACACACACACACACACACACACAGGCTTTCTAGGCATAGCCTAATTATAGTGTGAGGACAGGTATTGTGTGCAGACCTGCTGCTGAAGAAATGACAGATCACACCACTGAACAAAAGGGCCATGCCACTTTAGTACCCATTTACTACATACACAAACCGGCCACTTTATTAGGTACGCCTGCTTGCTTCTGCACCCCATACCATTTTATCAGCTCCCCTTACCATTTAGAAGCACTTTGTAGTCCTCAAACAGTCAGCACCAGAGCTCTGCCATATCGGCAAAACTCCTACTGATAGATCGACACTTTCCAGGATACTGTCCATAACAATAAATCGATCGTACTTTGGCCGTGTATACTTAGGGTGTAAAGGATTCACAAGCTGTTTGAACCCGTTTCTGTCACCCCCCTGAACTGGCACCATGTCTTACCATCTAGATATGACGGTATCGCGGGACACAGCGCTAACTCAAAGCGGTGTTTTGATAAGTAACTACGTTTTCTCTTTTCTTTCTGAGCTGATGTCTCGGGACCTTTTCCAGCCCGTCTAAGGACTTCCCACTAAGGACTTCTTATCCTAAAGTGGCTCTGTGTGTCGGATATTTGCAGTTATACAACAGTTCGTTCCGACCTCACAATCTGATTGGTTGAGAAGTGTTCTAACCGTGCTGATATAAGCGATAACAGCCCGGCTTTCTCACACTAAAGCCGTATCACTCCGCGGGCGCGATGTCTAGTAACGGCGTATACACACAAACGTTTTTGTATCTG
>JAVSBV010021347.1:0-12072 GCA_033117975.1 Parotocinclus spilosoma | reverse complement strand
AATGAGAGGGCAATAGCACAGAGTCAGCACTGCAAATATTGACTTGCCTAATTACAGTCATGGAAAGTGACAACTACTGTAGGTATATCAGCAGCCATAGAAACTCGTAAATCTGATACAGATACTTACTTATCCCGTAGCGCTCAGCTAGTGCTGCACACAGGAAGTGGTCATATGACGACTGTCATGTGTCAAAGGCAAGACAAAAATGTCTAACAGCCAATCTGTGTTTATTCATTGCATTGTTTTATTTGCCAACAAACACACGCACTAGTAGATGGACTGTATTCACTAACAATAGTTTTATGAAGTGTTCCTGAGCCCATGTGGTGATATCCATTACAGAATGATTGTCGGGTTTTAATGCAGTGCCGCCTTAGGGATCAAAGGTGACGGGCACTCAGTGTTGTTTTTTAAACTTGCCGCTTACTTGCAGAGATTTCTCCAAATTTTGTAGGTGATGAAATCCCTAAATCCCTTGTAACTGCACAATTGTTCGACTTTTTGCACATGCAGTTGTTCACAAAGTGGTGAACCTCGACCCAATCTTGCTTGTGAATGATTAACCCTTTCGGGGATGCTCCCTTTATACCCAATAATAACACTCACCATTTTTAATAAAGTAATTTCATTACAAACATCGTAGCTTGAGCAAGAATATATATTTTTCTATGAGTACCAACAAACATCTTCACATTTGTTCTGATCTATAAAACTTTCACTATCCGTAACAAACCGAAGTACAAAGTACATTTTTAATCCAGGAATAGGCTATGGCTTGCACTTGATTATATAAAATGTTGCTGTTTGAAGAATATGGCACTTTACTGGAGATTACTGGCTGGTTGCAAAGTAGAAATCAAATTCTTGCTTGAGTGACGTAAACATGGGTGGTTCAAACAAAATAGTCAGGTAAATGTAACACAGATGATGGCAGACATTAAAGCAGCCAATAAGGCTAAAAAGATCCAAATTAAGGCGGATCAATAAATCAAATTGGTATGCACTTACTACATCTCAACACTTGGCCAAAGACAACACAAACATGGCGATAGGTAACAGGAAAATGTTTTGGCCTTCTCCCAGACCCTCTTTGTCACTATACTTATCCTCAAAGATCTCCTCTACAGGTACAGGTACCAGGTGTGATATTCGCTAATGCAGAGTGGTTGACAAAGGTGTAGATTAGTATATTTTAAACGACAAGACAACATTGTAGATACAAACAGAAAGCTAAATGGTAATAAACAAACTGCAGGTTTTTTTTGTTTGGGTGGTAATAAATAGAGCTCCAAACAGACATTATTCATCTGGAAATTGATTCTTATCTTCAATTTTGTTAGACTGGAGTTGTCTGACCTTGATAATTAAAATCTTTCCCTGCAGCAATACATAAAATATATTGTAAAAGCAGTGAAATAGCTCTACATGGGAATTGTAACCCTTGGGGACTAATTTCAAACTAAATTACCTGAGTTTTACATGAGCATTTCACCTGCTACTGTAAACAAATTACAAATGTGTGATGTTTGCAAAATTGATGCTAATTACCATATAGCAAATCAAAATTCAGTTTTAGCTGAACACTGAACACACACTTTGACTTTTAGGTAACGAATAATGTTTAGTTGATGGGAGAAGGAAGATCTGCAAGCCTGAACTGCAGTAAAAATGAGTATACTGGAACTGCATGTGTGCATGCCTTGTACTTAATTCGATATGTGTATATACATCTCAGTCTCAGTAATCAAGCACCTTTTGGTTTACCTAAACCCTGTAATCTTATGAATAAAAAGAGTGAGAGGTTCAGAATGCGAGAGGTTCAAGGAAATTGAGGAGGGCTGGGAAAAGGAGGGGGAAGACCAGAAGGAACAGATCTCTGGCTTTAATTAAAACTCAGATCTTTAATTACTAGTGAGAAAATGGATGTGTGCTTGATAGGAGGCTGTGGTTTGCATGTCTGCATGCATTAAAAGTATGAGAGGCCATTACAGACAAAACTCAAGCTTTATCTCCTACACGCCATCATAATTTCACACTAACTATCATAGTCTCTCACATACACTATTGTACACTGTCACACACACTATAAAATAATTACACACTATCAAATCTCTCACATAGACATTGTAAAATATACTGTATAGACAAGTTTGTGGATGCCCAACCTTATTTTTGAGATTGTTACTCATTCAAAATAAGAAGAGTTCCAAGAAAGAGTTGCTGGAATCAATTACTGTATTACTTTGCATTGTGCAAAGCCCTCTTACAAGAAGTAAGGCTGCTGTAGCAGACACTGTATCTAATCTTTAATAGTACAGTGGAACCTCAGTTAGAGAACGCCTTTGATAGCAAAAAATTCGGATAACGACCAAAACATTTCACCAAAAATTTGCCCCGGATAGCGAACAGTTACATCACCTACACCTGACCAGCTCTCAGGCCAAGCATCATTTGCACTCTAGACAGTTACGATCTGTCGTTCATTATCTTAATCCTTACGCATCCTTCTTATTTAGTGATTTTTGTGCTTCATTTAAATAATATAGCCCTCAATAATGTTTTCATGGAGGGGGATTCCCCCTCCAAGCAGTAATTCCACCCCTTCCACCTCACGCCTCCATCCACTCATACTATCACACGCAGTCAAAACTTCTTTAAGTTTTCTTATGTTTAGTACATATGTTTTTAAGCTGAAATGCTTTCTTTAATGTTATTATTTAAATCAATTTGTACTGTATTATAACTGTTCTCATTAAAAACATACCTATATAGCCTGTAACTTTTATAATATTTATATTATTTCCTTTATTTCTTATGGGGAAAATTGTTTCGGATAGCGACCAACTTTTCGGAACGGTTTGTGGTCGTTAACCGAAGTTCCACTGTACATGAGAGAAATGTTGCTAATGTGTGAGCAATGGTTAAATAATTTGTGAACATGACTTTATGCAGATGTGTGTGAGTAACAGCCTCTGTGCATGAGTGATTATTTATCTGTGTGTAAGGTGTGAGTGAGACTTTGAGTGTATGTGAGTGAGAGTTTGGAAATTCTGATTTCTTATGCCATCCTTTTCTGGTCCCCCCTTCCATTCCTCAACGTAAAATGGGATGAGAAGCAGTGGTTGCATGTGATCTGTACTCTGAACAACTTCTTTTCCTTTCTGCTGCTTCCATTAGGACATTCCACAGCAGATCATCCGTTTCCATCTCACAATATCCTCTGTATCTTCCTGTGTCACACCGACCGCCTGCATGCCCCCCTTCACATTCCATTTGGCTTTCCTCTTCTCCTCCTTCTTGGTTGCTCTTTCCTGTGCATTCTTATTTTCCTGATACACCCCACATCCATTTTCCACACATAACCAAGCCTTTTTAATATGATCTTTCTCACTTCACTGTCCTACTTGCCCTCTAATATACCCGTTCCTAAATCTATCCATCCTTGATACTCCCAATGCAAATCTCAGCCTCCGCAGCTATGCCACCTGCAGCTCTGCCTCCTGTCTTTTTTCAGCACCACTACCTTTAAGCCATAGAGCACAACTGGTATTACTGTCATCTGGTGAACTTTCTCTTTCACCCTTGCAGTTACCCTTTTATTGCAAATCTCTCCTGCCACTTTTTTTTACCACCCACAGTATACTGCCTACACTTTCTTCTTTACTTCTCTACCACACACACCACTATTGTGAATACTTGTTCCCAACTGCACTGCTCACAAAAATTGGGAAATATTTCAAACTAAATGTGAAGAGCATCCCACAAGAATTTCTGAACAATCTGATCCTGCCCATGCTCCATCACTGTCAGTGTGTTTTGGCAGTCTTGAGTGACCATACACATGTTTACATTTACATTTATGGCATTTAGCAGACACCCTTATCCAGAGCGAATTGCAATTGATACAATTCAAACAGTTGTGGGTTAAGGGCCTTGCTTAAGGACCCAACTGTGGCAGAGGTGGGATTTGAACCCTGGACCTTCTGGTCCAGACTCCAGTACCTTAACTGCTAGGCCACCGCAATCCACACACATGGTGTGGCACACTCATTCAGTATAACATGATTCTATTCACACCCATGATATTATATATGTCACTTGCTATGCAATCACATTAATTGAGTTTGCATCTAATTTGCATAATCAAACAACTTTCTTTGCCTTTCTGATGATCATATTTAATAAAATAAATTAAAATGCTTCTTATTTTTAATCATGTTTGCAGTGTATTTAAAATCATCCACATTTGCCACCTTTACTTCTTGCAGCCATACCATTTCCTTGCCTTTCTCTTTTTCATATGTACTCCGTCTTTTTTATTTCACTTCGCTCAAACTATCTGACCTACATTACTCTCATCAACACTGTACTTTAACAACACCTTATGATACAGTTCTTCCCTTAAACAGCATATCCACTTAAGTACGCTCCAGTCACCTACTGTTTCTCCTCTGGGTACATTCTTCATCTTCATCTAACTCACTCCAGAAATGTGTCTTTCCATCACACATCTACTTGACCTCATCATCACCCCTCCAATTTCCACACTGGCACACAGTCTTCTCATTCGTAATACTCAATCACTCCCAGCACCTCTGAAATTTGGGTAAAATTTAGGGTAATTTTTTTTTTTTTTTTTACTTCTACATACTTGTTCACACAACTTCTCTTCCTTTACTAGTAACAGTGCCAATTCTCACCTCACACTCCTGGTCTTCCTCCACTCCCACTGACTCTAAACACACACATCTCCTTTGCCTATTTTGTCCAATAGTAGCAGTCCAGTCAGTACCCTGCTGGCCAACAGTACCAGTGGTAACCAAGGTCTCAACTGCCCAGCATGTAAATTTGGGTAATTCTGACTGGCTTGCGAGTGAAACTAAGAGATCACTTGCATGTGTACCCCAGATTGCTGAATTGACTGGATTCTGAACAATAGTTTTAGGAAGTCTTAGTTACACAATATGGGGATTGCTTTCCTCTGCTGTAGACCTGTAACCAAACACTAACATGTTATTTTGCCCGAAGAGTTGAATGTCCTAAACACATACATACTTGAAGTGAACATGGATTATTCAGGAACTTTTAAAGTGATACTTCAGCCGAGATATGTTTGTGCATCAGAGTACTGCAACACAGAATCCTCCAGCATCTGCTATTTATTTTAAAGTGCAGCTTCAATGAACAGTTTCTGTAAGCTATTTGGGAGGAATATTGGGATTTAGCAAAAAGTCCATCACCCTAACTATAAACTACACAAAAGACTTGAAACGTTGAAACAGTTTTTTGTTGTGGGCAACTACATTAACTTCTTATTAACTTCTCATTTCTACATTAAGTTTTTATTTGCAATATACAAGACTGTTTCAACCCCTTAGGCATTCTGTAAGTTGTACAAAGTATTTTATATTCTGCTTATTCTTTATTTAAGTTTTAGTGGTCACTTTATGCTGTAGTTCTACATTTACAGACCGTCCATCTGTTTATCTACATACTTTGTTAGTCTCCTTTACTCCATTTTTAATGGTCAGGACTCCCACAGGTCCAGCACAGATCAGGTATTATTTAGGTGGTGGGTAGTTAGTTCTCAGCATGTCAGTGAGACAGCTGTGGTGATGGTATATTAGTGTGTATGTTGTTCTGGTATAATCTAATCAGACACAGCAGTGCTGCTGGAGTTTTAAAACACTGTTCACTCACCTTCCACTTTATTAGAGACACTCACTTTATTGCTCCACTTTGTAGATGTAAAGTCAGAGACAACAGTTCATCTGTTGTTGTACAGTTTGTGTTTAAATGTTTAAAACTCCAGCATAACAGCGCAACACACACTGACACAGCACCACCATATTAGTGTCACTGCAGTGCTGAGAATGATCCACTGATCTGTGGTGGTGCTGCAATTAGAGAATACTGTAAAAAGGATGAAAAATGATGCAGAGAAACAGATGAACTACAAAACTAAGAATAAGCAGAATGTAAACTGAAAAATATAGCATGCGTAAGACTTTTGCACTGTACTGTATATCTGCGAAATTGTCACATTGCATATGAAACCAGGGAACAGTGCCCACGGAACAAGATCGTGTTCATTAACATAAGCCTATGAAATTAAGATGCTATGGTCTCTTTACTTGTCTGTGGGTTGTTCCAGTAGTCAGACAAAATACCAAATTATAGATATTTCTATAGAGTTGCCTATCCTATGTCTATGTTTTTCAGAGAATATGAATGATTATACAAAAACCGTTCTGTTATTCATGGTTAGTGGTTGGATTAAACAATTTATCAATTCACTTTTTCTGCTGTAGCCAATGACAGGTCGACTTGGCCTTGTGTTTTTGATCATTGTCATGTTGAAACATTCAAGTGCGTCCCACGCGCAACTTCTGGGCTGATGAGTGCAAATTTTCCTCCAGTATTTTCTGATAAAATTCTGCATTGCATGTGCATGTTCCATGTGCCTGTGTAGCTCACACATCCCCAAAATATCATTGACCCACCTCTGTGTTTCACAGTAAAAATGGTGTACTTTTCATCATAGACCTTGTGTACTCCTCTCCAAATGTAGCTTTTATGGTTGTGGTCAAAACGTTCCCAAACATCACTCAAAATAATTTTGTTCAAGAAATGTTGAGGTTTGTTTGTGTGTAATCTGGCATATTGTAAGTGGACTGCTTTATGTCATTGACGTAGTAATAGCTTTCTTCTGGCGACTCGACCATGCAACCCATTTTTCTTGAAGTTCCTCATTATTGTGCATTTTAAAACAGCCACACAACTTCTTTTCAGAGAGTCCGGTATGTCAACAGACATTTTTTGTTGGTTTTTCTTTGCATGCCAAACAATTTTCCTGGCAGTTGTTGTGGAAATTTTTGTTGGTCTACCTGACCGTTTCTTGGTTTCAACAGAATCCTCCACTTCTTAATTTGTTTGAATTGAGTTTGAATTGGCATTTTTAATTAATTGGATATATTTTTATATTCTTTTCCTGTTTTATAAATTCCAGCTATTTTCTCCTGCAGATCCTTTAACAATTATTTTGCTTTCCCTGTGGCTTGTAATCCAACAACGTCAGTGGCAACACTGGATGAAATATGCAGGAGTCTGTCAGGAGCCCATAAACTCACTGACTTTTTATACACAAACTATTACAAGTAAATAGATCACGAGTGAGGATGCTTACTTTTAGTAGCCATTTAAATATGCTGCCTCTCGCAAAATATATATTTTTAATTTAGGTAGATTTGTATCAAATAACATATATGTCATTCATATATATATATATATATATATGAATTACATATATGTTATATGTATTTTTTTTTCTTTTAATTAAACATATATATCATATATAATTAATTATTATAATTAATAATTGCATGAAATCATGCAAAGCAAACAACCAAAAACCAATATGAGAACTAAATAAATGGAGCATAAATATCAAAACGAGTGTTTTTTAAAGAGAAGCCTTGAAGACCTTTCTTTCAACAATACTTTCACTGTTTTTGATTTCTTATGCTCTATTTATTGTATTTTGTTTGCTTTTTTGTTTGTTTTCTTTGTCCAGCGACCTTCAGATTGTTAAACACGCTTTATAAGTTGAACTTATAATTAGGCATCGTCTTTATTTTCACTTTCTTTTTGTGTTGGGAAGTTGTTTTGTTTAGTGTATTCAAACTTAACAAAATTGCAAAATTAGTGATAGTGTATATTTCAATGATTGTGTGTATATATGACTTGGATTTGCTCCTCAAAGACATCAGACTTGACTTGAACTTATGCTCAAATACTTGAGCTATGACCTGGACAAAAATGATTTGTTAGCAACTCTGGTGAGAGGATTGATAGCGTATGAGTGAGTTTGATGGAGTGTAAGAAGTTGTATGATAGTGTGCAGCTATGATGACAGATAAGGTACAGGGTTCAAGCCCCAGCACTAACAAGCATACCAATGTTAAGCAAGTCCACTTAACCCACACAATTGCTCGTGTTGTAGTTTGAACGTTTACAGCAGCTTTAAGTTACTCTGGATATAAGAGCATCTGTTATCTGACTAAATGTAAATATAGAAGTATGTGGGATTATGACAGTTTCTATGTGAGATAATGTAAGAATTTGTCTGCACCAGACACCCATAATAGTGTAGACCTGTGTGCCACAAAGTATACACACATCCTTCTGATTGTCCATGCAGATTTGTCACAACGATACAATGCATGCATACAATCTGCAGACAGATTCTAAATATGTTTTATGAGTGTTGCTTTTTTTGTGTCTCATCTATCTGCTACTCTATCCATTTTTGCTGCCTGCTCAACCCTGACACATCTCCTCTCTACTACTGATGGACTCAAAGGTTGTGATGAGTCTCCAGTCCAATTTCCCACCAATCCGTCTCTGCTGCTCTATGGAAAAATGGCTGACACTGTCCATCACACAAAAAGTACATATCCATATTTGCCAGACCAGCCCAGTTTAAGGGGAGGAGGGTTGAAATTGGTGCAGGGGGTCTTAAAGAAGAAGATTAATTACTGAATGGCACTGACTGATGTCAACTGCATCACTCTGCTGTTTTCACATGAAAGTGCTATGCAGTATACCTCTGCACCCTTCGTTCAAGCAGGAAACACAACCTTATAAACCTTAAAATATCATTACATGGGTGAAAAGTGGATTTTGTGTTTGTCCAGGAAAATTTCTACCTGGATAAAATGTACTGCCAGGATAAATAAGATCTCTCTCTTGTTATATGCTTGTCTTGTGCTATGATCAGTCTCAAATGTTTTCAACCTTTCAAGTGCTTCGTGAAATGACAACGTGCTGCAGTCAAAATAAAACTATTAAAATGGTAATCACAAGTGAGCAGATAAACCTTCTTATAATTTTGTTTTAGGGAGTGCGAACATTCCCCTCGAGGTTTTCCCTCCACAATGGGGTTTTCAGGACACAGCCTTGTCATGTAATATGGCTTGAGTGCCACACGAATTGAAGCATGACACCATAAAGCTTTTTGAAGAGTGTATCAGCAGCTGTTCAGAAGGGAGGGTGAGAGATGGGGGTGTAAGAGATTAGAAAGAGAGGGGACTGAAACCCAGCTTTCGTCTGACTCACCAATATGTAAGTGTGGTGCAGATTCTAGTGCAGGTGCTGTTCAAAGCTGCTAAGATAAGAGGAAAAACAAGGCATTCAGATTGCTGCAAATGTGGACAGGAAAAAGGAGGGCTTCTGCACTCTTCGCTTACAACAACCAACCACAGACAGTCAGACAGATATGCCAGACTGGCGCCCAATCCCTTCAGACAAGAAGTCTGATATTATGCCACACAGCAAGCTGGTGTGAAGTGTAGTGTTTAAGTAGGACAGCTACAGAATGCAAACATGGGAAAACATATGGCAATGGACAAACTTAAACATGAGCATTTATTCTCCTTCTTAGACTTTGGACTGAACAAACTGGACTAGGCTGTGCAAATTTACTCATTCTCCCATGCACAAGAAAACACAAATCACCTTTCTGGCATAAGTGCACTTCATTTGTAATATACGCAGCAACCCTAAGCTTATTCATTGCTAAGTGCTGCGCATATCACTGTATTTTACATTATTTAACATATATGCATGGTCTTTGTGTGTAAAGCACTGATGATAATAAGTGACCCATATTCTCATTGTATACTGCAAAAGCAGCACTTAATCCTGAACATATACAAATGCATTTAATTGTTGGTGAAATATGTTTGTGCTGGCAAGCCAATGATCGTTGCAGGCAAACGCGGAACTGATCTTTGGATAGAACTCCAGAAACCCACCTGGTTTCACAAAACAGCTTACAGCTCAATAGAGACACACAATTCTGTGATAATACAGTACTGAGCAAAGTCTTAGACATTCTATATTCTTTTCTTTATTAAATTTAGGTTTTAGTGGTCACTGCACCCTCTAGTTCTACAATTATAGACTGTGGTCTGTCCGTTTCAACATACTTATTAATCCAACAAACATATTAATCCTCTCATTCCCAGCACTGCAGTGACACTGATGTGCTGGTATACTGCCTTATTGCTCCACCTTGAAGATGTAAAGTCCTTCATCATTGCTCACATGATGCTTCCTACGGGATGCTGGTGGTAGGTCAGTGACACTGAGGTGGTTTAAATCTCCAGTGGCACTGCTGTATTATATTCACATGTACCAGCGAAACACACACTAACACACCACCACCACATTAGTGCTGAGAATGATTCACCAACCAAATAGTGTCTGATCTATGGTGATCCTGTGGGGGTCCTGACCTCTAGAGAACAGAGTAAAGAGGACCAACAATGTATATAGAGAAACAGAGTACAGTTTAAAACTGCTGAGTGCAGTGACCACTAAAACTAAAGATTTAGCTTAGAATAGCATATAATTTTACAGTACTGTAAATCATAATGCATCAATATCTAAATCTCTTTACTCTATCCGAGGCTCCAGGTGCACCTCTCAAAATTGTAATGTTACTTATTAATCATCTGACAAAGCTAAAACTGGTCAGTTTATTAAGGATGAAAAAACTTCACACATCTAGTGGAGTGTATAATATGGCTGCAGCTCCAGGGAATAACCACCATGTTGGAGATGAGTGCAAGCAGTTGAGGCTGCAGGACAAGAATGTATGTCATGTTGTTTATCTTCTTACTCACCTTGCTAAAGCAAATGTGATTTATAATTTCTTTTACTTTTCACATGCCCAGTCACCTACCTATTTACTCTTCTTGAGCCTCAATTTAATGTTCTGATGCAAGTTTGATAAAGACATAAAAATGTTTGTTTGATGTAAACAGGGCATACCTCATAACCGCATAACAGAATGAGGATAACATCTTTTACCATATTTGTAAGTCTTTGGAAGTGATGAAAACACTCGGAAGTGACTTGAAAACATATTTGTGATAAGCTATCCACAGATTCATGCCAAGGCTTCATATGGCCCAACATTAACAACCTTTCATTTATTAACACCGGAGACCGTAGGCTGATTAAAACTAAGCACACGACAGTGGCATTTTTCCAATACTGTTACACTTTGCACAAATCCAAATGAGTTCATTCCCTTCCCATCGCAAATTCAGAAAGTATTCTTTTCTTTTTTGTAACACTCACTCATCATTCTCTCATAACAGGATGCAAGGTGGGAACCAGCCTTGAACAGAGCATCACTTGATCACTCAGTAATACTGTTAGAATTTAGAGATATTAATTGGCCTAACACATTTATTTGGAATGTGAAACGAAACCACAGAACCCAGGAGACAGACACAAAAACATGGGCAGCGGCCAGACCTGCACTACAGATCTAACCATGGTGCCACCTTGCTACCCTGTAAGTAACTCATGTCAAATCAAGTATTGCAACCTGATGCTAATTGAAAAAAACAATGGATACTTAACTTCATATCAAGGCAGTATTAAAGAAAACAATATCCTCATTGATCACTTTGTTATAACCTCCACTTATTATTGTTTGTCTACATGTTCTATTAGTGTATCCCTCTGTTCTCTAATGGTCAGTAGTATATGGGTGGTGGATCTCAGCACTGTAGTGATACTGATGTGGTCGTGGTGTGTTAGTGTGTGTTGTGCTGCTGTTGTTTTTAACTTCTCACTATTACTGCTGGGCAGAAAATAGTCCACCAACAAAAATGTCCAGCCACCAGCATCCTGTAGGTAGCATCTTGTGAAAACTGATTAAGGATTAAAGGATGACTAACACAAACTGTTCAGGAACTGTTGAGAAACTGTCCTAGATGTAAAAGGTGGGGCAATTTGTTAGATGTCTCTAATAGATTGAACACAAAGCTTAAAAACTACTTTAGCACAGCTGTGTCAATCGTACCTGCAGAACACAGATGGACTGCAGTCTATATGTGTCAAACTGCAACTTGCTGTTAAGTGGACCTAATGCAAAAAAATGAGGTATACGCAATCTAATAAAGTGACTGGTGAGTGTATATACAGTGCATCCGGAAAGTATTCACAGCGCTTCACTTTTTCCACATTTTGTTACGTTACAGCCTTATTCCA
>JAVSBV010021346.1:0-25576 GCA_033117975.1 Parotocinclus spilosoma | reverse complement strand
CTGCCACAAACACTTACAACATTCAACATCACTCATGAACACACAAACAAAATATCCACCATTGTTCAGTGGGGATAAATTTGTGTTTTTGTTTTGTTTGTTTTTCTTCTTGCCTGTACTTGTTTGTAATTATATGTCATACAATAAACCGTAAAATTTGATCAAATCAAACTTGTTCTCTTTCAAGTTGAACACACTCTTGGAGGGTCAATAGACCGATGGGTCGATGGGTGACCCACCCCCCCCAAAAAAATCTCACTCCCACCAAACTTAAAAACTTGAGAGCGCTGAGCTATATTGACTAACATCGGTTCTAAATTGTATTTGATTTTTATTAAATATACTGCTCACAAAATTAGTACTTCAAAATTAAGTATCCCATAATTAAATATGCCCTAATTTCTGTAAGCAGTATACATTTACAGTGGTTCCTCGGTTCTTGAGTACCTAGCGACATTTTCCCATAAGGAGTCATGTAATTTAATTTATTTTATAGTCAAGTGTTGAAAAAACTTAATAATTTATCAGCTGTAAATATTCACCCATTAGAGAAATCTCTGCAAGTAAGCAGCAAGTCCGAAAACCAATATTAAATGCCCATAACCTTTGATCCCTCAGGCGGCACTGCATTAAAAACCAACATCATTCTGTATTGGATATTATCACATGGTCTCAGAAACACTTCAGAAATCCATTGTCAGTGAACACAGTTCATCTCTCCATCTACAAGTGCAAGTTAAAACTCTACCATGCAGAGTAAAAGCAATATATCAACAACAGCTGGAAACACCACAGGCTTCTCTAAACCTGAGCTCATTTGAGATGGACTGACGTAAAGTGGAAAAGTGTCCTGTGGTCTGATGAGTCCACATTTCAAATGTTTTTGGAAACCAGTGACATTGTGTCCTCCAGGCCAAAGAGGAAAAGGACAGTCTTGCACATCTGTGAAGGCATCAGTAATGCTGAAAGGTACATACAAGTTTTGGAGCACTCTTGTATTTTTCAGGGACATCACTTTATTTCAGCCAAGCAACATTCCGCACGTGTGGCTTCGTAGTTAAAGAGTGTGGGTACTAGATTGGCCTGCCTGCAGTCCAAACTGGTCTCCCATTGAAAATGTGTGGCGCATTATTTGCACAAGTGCAAAATACGACAACAGAGACCCCGGACTGTTAAGCAACGTAAATCAAGCAAGAATGAGAAAGAAGTTTTAACAGCTAGTGTCCTCATTTCCCAAATGCTTATTGAGTGTTATTCAAAGGAAACAGTTTAAAAAGGATTTGCAAATCATTGTATTTTGATTTTATTGATATTATAAACAACAGCCCAACTTCATTGGAATTGTGGTTGTAGTTATTCACTGACTAAAAGTACAACATCTATTACCAATCACTGTCACTAACTATATTACTACTGCAGCTTAGCTAATGAATCACAAGGTAGATTAAATGACATCCACTTTTTGACTTCCTTAACACAATTCTCAGTTTTGCTAATTCTTATACCATCAGCTGATATGTACAGCTGTGTATCATCTACATAACAGTGAAAATAATACCACGCTTACAAATAATTGAGCCTAAAGGCAGAATGTATCGGAAGAATACCAGTGGGCCAAGCACAGACCCCTGAGGGACACCGTACCTTACTTTTGAGAGCTTAGAGCGTTGATTATTTACATAAACAAACTGGTACCAGTTGGTCAGATTTAAACCAAGAAAGTTTCAGTTCTTTAATAGCTATAGTGTTTTCTAGCCTATTCAGTAATATATAATGATCTATAGGGACAAATGCTGCACATTATCTGATGATATTAATAGATCATTAAGTACCCTAATTAATGCTGTTTCAGTACTGTGATGAGGCCTGAATCCTGACTGAAATGTTTCATAAATACTGTTACTTTGGAGGAAACTACAGAGCTGCTGATAGATTTTCCTTAGATTTTGGGGAGGTCCAATTACACACTCATTTAAAGGATTTTGGCACATAACCAAAACTAAGGGATAAAGACTTCCATTGACAAGCAGATCATTAAGAACAGTTCAGTATTAGTAAATTGGGGTTGAAGATTCTAGTCCTAGTTTACAACTAATTAAACAGACTACACTAGTGCTGCATCTAAAAAAAAAAAGATTTCCTTTTCAGCTGGCTCGTTGGCTTATTAGAGCTCATTGAGACTTATTTGCACTAAGAATACAGTACTGTAGAAAAAAACCCAAAGACAAACAAAAAAATTAGGTTAGATCTTGAATCATGAATTTGAATCGTGTTTCACCTTAAATGAGTCACATGGCTAGTTGAGCAATTGCTGCCCTATAAAAAAGCTCTCAGAGACTATTTTTGGGTAGTGTACCTGTTGCTGAGAGATTGATGACTGCTAGACATGCCTCTACGGCACAGTCAAATACATTTTGGCCAGTTAACAGACTTTTAGAGGGGGCGCATCACTTGGCTGAGAGAAGCAGGATTGTCGTTTTGACAAACTGATTGGCCACTACCTTTTAGGAGTTGTTGGGAGCAGTGGTTCTGTAAGAGCACACATACGTGGGTTCCCCAGCAGCATTCCCCTTTCCTTTCCGTTTACCTTAGACAGAAATGGCACTCAACCTGATCTTATCTGTGCTAAGGAACAAAGAATTCAGACGTTAGCTCCAGCACCAGCATTTTATGTTGTTAGGATAATCTCTGATCATGCCTCGTTCAGAGTCGTTCAGTTCACTTGATTTTCCCTTACTAATGAAGATTCACTGAAACTGATCCACAGAAGACTTGCTCACTTGATTTGATCCTGCATGTCCATACGGGGAATCGACTGGCATTATCAGGCTAATGTACACCATGCTTTCATGAGTCCAAACGTCACATAAATATAGCACAGGGTTACAGTTCTGCTGAGGGTGGCAGAGTTTAAAAAACACAGAGACGTTAATACACAGAAATATGTCACATTTATTTCAATTTAATTACGGAGGCTGAACATCAGAACTGTAAAATATAGGGAAATATAGGGAACTAATTTCAGCTGAACAATCTTACAGCAGACAAAGGCCACTCTCACTGGGACTCTAGAGAATCTTTAATTGGAATGATGGGGTTAGAGAAGGCCCAGGGCTTATTTCAGGTGGTTCTCTAAAGTGCTTCTGAAACTTTGAAAGGTCCAGTGCAGAAATAAAATCAAAGCTGCTTCGGTAAGTGCATTCAGTTCTGGATTTGATTTCATTTAGTCAGGGAAGAGGAAAACAGGCACATTATATACATATAAAAAAGAACTAAAGCAACACTTTGTCATCAGTTCATTCAGACACTGATGTACATTATAGATGTACAGCATTAAAGTAAAACCAGCGTTTTCATCCTGATCTTTAATAACGTGATACACGACATTTAAAGGGAACAAACTCAGATGTGACATTTCTTTTTTTTTTTTGCCTGTTTAGGAACATGGGGCATCCCAACACTATTACACTATTCCTTATGGGCAGACATTGTACCCTGGATTTTACCCTGCCTCCTCACACCGAAGAACTGGAGTCATTACTAGGGTTATGCCTATACACTGGTTTCTCTGGGATAGGCTCCAACCCGACAACACTGACGGTCCGTGACCAATTGCAGTTTTGCCGCTTGGCCAATTAGAGTACATGTAGTTTTTGGCTGTCTTCAAAATGTTCCCTTAATCACTATTCCCTACATCCTACATACCATAAACAGCACTATAGGCCTATAAGGAATAGTACCGTGAATGATTTGGGACACTCATTACTGTGTGACAGCAGATAAACAAGACTAAATGCACACTTTAACAACATGCATAACAGTTTACGCATACTGTTTCTAAAAGTAAAAGAATACTTTACATTAAAAGTTCTGGTAATTGCTGTTTTTTGGGGGATTTATAATTATTTTAAGGTCATAAATGCATTGAGTTGAAGTTTATATTGTCTTCTCGTATGCATGTGTAGTGCTTTCCAAAAAAATATAGAATATATCTTTAGTGTCAAATACAGGCAACAAAAATATTCATGACGTAAGACGAGAAGTCGTTTTTTTGCACCCTGCATAGGTTGGCGTTATCATCTTTAGAAAAGCCACATTTTATTATGACATCTCATTCCCCACATAGCCAATTCTGTCTGTGATGCTCCACCCAGAGACAAGACTCCAACCAGTGTCCTCACGGTCTAGGTCTAGAAAATGACAGTCGCATAGTTTAAGCACCTTTTAACAGGTCATTAAACAAATTATATGGATGAGTCAAGCACTGCATGCAAATACAATTATCTCGTAAACCTTACCTCGGGTAAAGTGGGGTTTATACAATAGAATAAAACCCACAAACAATAATATTTAATTTTGTTCCCCTGTAAATGTTGTGTAAATGTCCTTAATCAGAAAATGAAAAAAAAAAAAAAAGTCCTGTATATATTCATATTGTAGATTAATGATGTTAGTAAACTCCAACTGATGCCCAAAAGAGCCTCTTATTCATACAAAACTTTTCACAGACGTTAAACTGAAAGCGTGTTTAAAAAAATCACGGGTTTAAAACTCGCCCACATGCGAGCTGCAGCTGTACAGTGTTTCTACAGGATGATATAAGCTTCTGTTCTAATAACACATTACTGTAGTCTCATTACAGGCTGGTTTATTCTGAAGAGCTGATATCTTGATTTGGGGTGTAAAAAAAAAAAAAATGAAAAAAAAAAAAAAAGAGCTTCAGTTCAGTTTGATTAGTTTCGGTTCCAGTTCCAAATACTTCGAATCAGAAATGTTAGCAACCTTGATAAATATGGTTACAAAAAGCATATAAAAGATTTACACGCCATTTATAACTGAAAGCCAATCTAATTAAAGTTTATTTATTTCAAGTAATTTTGAAAAAAACTTTCCAAAAATAACTGACAGGTTTACCTAGGGAGGAAAATAACCCGGTTCATATGGCACCTCTGGTGAGGTGACGTTTTAGATGCGTTTTGATTTTTCAAGGAGTCTCATCATTTCCTGGGTATGACATGGTTTGTGTGGATTTATTCCTAGGCTTCTGCCTTTCCAGTGTCTTTCGACTGCAAACCAGACAGCTGATGGCTCTGCCATGTTAAAAATGGCTTTGTTTTAATACAGTGAACTATATGTACTAAATATAAACTATATAAATCAACGACTGCTCACAGAAATTAGGGCTGATTTTAAATGGAAGTATCCTCTCATTTTTGTGAGCAGTGTATTGTCAGTGGTGACTTTTGGATTTTTTTCCAAACAGGTTTACTCGTGGCTGCTGTCCTGCATGGCGATGACAACACGCTATATTTGGAAAGCTCAGGTTCTGCTGATCGTTATTTTATGTGAATCATAGTAGAGTTAAAGATGAAAGCTTTTTTTAAAAAAATTCAGATTGACTCGCTATGAGGTTGCAGATGGTTTAACAATGCTATCACTGTCCAGGCTCCATCAACATGTTTTTATGTTACGTTTAATTATCCTGGGGTGTTTCTTTTAATCTTGATGCCACGGCAGCTGCAAGGCAATGATCCTAACAGGTATAGTCTCTTAACTGTGACTATTAAAGGACCTTCAAAAAAGACCCAGCTGAGGCTGGCGACCCAATCTGTAAGCAAGGAAAGGAACATTCAAACCAAACGAGCACAGGTCTGACACCAAAGTCATTTGGCCTAGTAAGTACTGCAGTTCAGCTACATAACACTAATCAAAAGGAAGTCTATATAAACAAAACAAAAAGAACCCTACAAACAAAACTACAATAAAATCTACCAATCCCAACAAAACCTCTGAAATCAAAAGTAAGCTTGAATAAAGTTTGCATTTTAAATATCAATCAAAACTAAACCTAATAAAGTAGAGATGGACCGACTGAAATTTTCTTGAGTTCAGATTTTTTTATACATATGGTCGATACTAATTCTTTTTCTATCCAATAATTATTTTTGGTTCAACGTTTCTTTTAATGAAAACTTCTTCAATGTTAAAGGAAGATAGCAGCAGCTGCTTGATTGTATCTGGCTCTGCACTCTTAGTTAGCTTTAGCTTTGTCCAATTCTACATATGCAGGGAGGCCGTTTTAAATGTCTTATTATTGTTCTGAATGTTTTCTGAGTTCTTGCTCCACTGCTTACTTTCATCATGCATACTGCAAAGAGGACTCACTTACTGTGAAGACATGGCTGTAACCTAAATAACTCTTAACGTATCACTGCTCTCTCACTGGTACTGAGCTTTATAGGAAGAGAATATTTCTATATTGTGCCTAAAGCAGAACTGGACTGTGAGTGAGTATTAAGTTAAAGCAGCGTGTTTATGATGTGTTGCTGTGTTTGTGCTGCTGTGCTCTAACTGACACAGAATTGGTTATATGAGGCTAATTAACTAAACACTGTCCGATTCTGACACTGGTCATTAAATCTCGAAATGAACCTAAAACAAAACTGAACCTCCAAAACGACTAAATCCAAAATATACAAACTGAAACAGAACCAACCAATCAGAGAATCTGGTGTAACTATGGCTGTGTCCCAATTCAGTGGCTGAATATAAAGACTGATCGCAGCACAACAAGTCTGTCACATGGAGAGAAATTGAACTTAACTGAACACTGCTGTTGTAACAGCCTAAATCATGCTAAAACGACACCAATCCCTAAACCGATGCATTATGGGATACGTAGTTCTTTCTATTGTTTGTTTCTTTATTCGGTTTACACTGTGGCCATTTCAGCAACAAACACAAAAACTGACATATATAAATTTCTTTGGACTGTGGGAGGAAACTGGAGTACCCGGAGTAAACCCACACAGACACAGGGAAGACATGCAGACTCCACACAGAAAGGACCCAGGCCGTTCCACCCTAGGATTGAATCTGGGACCTTCTTGCTGTGAGGCAGCAGTGCTACCCATGAGATGTGTTTTTTTTTTTTTTTTGCTGGGCTTTCTTTTTGATTTGGAGTGGCTGTTATTGTTGGATGGCTGGACTTGACTTTCTAGAGTGGTGATTGGAACCAGAGTGTGGAAAATGTAGGCGATCGCCTTTACACTCTGTTGACTAAATGAAAGAGAACTGAAGTGAAGCTCCGCCCTTAATGACATTCACATAATCAGGACGTGACCCTGCTATACGTGTGGAACTACGGTTTAGTATTCACAAGTCCTCTGGATTGGTCCGATTTTGAAAAAAAAAACATTAAGAGGATGTGTAACGTGTACCAGAGATCTGAAAATGAAGCCAAAAAACCCTCTTCATCAGGTCACGACAACTGTTCACTGTCAAAAACAAAATTTACAAAGTCAGTAGCAGCTGAGAGGTCATCCTCCTCTTCCTCCTCCTCTTCCTCCTCCTCCACATCCTCTTCTTCATCCTGAGATGCAGGCTGCACTGGGAGCAGGCCATTGTGCTTCAGCGTCAAATACTTCAAGCCTCTGGTGGACGGTCTGGAGCTTTGCTGCCTCAAGTCTGTAACCCTGCTACTCCTCTGCCTCACCGGGCTGCTCTCCACCGCTTCTTCATCCTCAACCTCGCCCTCCTCGTCTGTCTCTATGCGGTTCCGTCTCTTATGACGCGGACGTTCTTTCTTATTAGATGTGCCTACGCCTCCTGCTTCAATCAATTCCTCCTCCTCTTCCTCGCTTGAGCTTCTTGCTTGTTTAATCTGTTTGTGCCTCTGTTTGGAGTCCTCTCTCATGGACTGCCTCTTATTGCCCTGCCTTCTGCTCCTCACAGCAGGCTCTTCCTCCTGCTCAGAGTCCTTGGAAAGCGGAGATGCTGGAACAAACGTAAAATAAAAATACACACATAAAATTATTTAGCTGTGACTGCGGGAGACAGATGGAGGAAATGCCATAAGCCATGGTATATACAGTACTCATGCCTACTTTACTAAAATACTCCTTTACTGCACCAGACAGAGAAAAACTTTCACAGTAACGATTATATTACATTCATAATTAGCAAATGCCCTTATCCTAAGCAACTGACAACTAAGACTATCTGTTGTCAGCCAATTGTGGGTTAAAGGTCTGTAATTGTGGGTTGAACATCTTGTTCAAGGACCCAACAGCATGGCATAGGAGGGATTTGAACCCTGGACCTTCTGGTCCATAGTCCAGCACCTTAACTGTTAAGCTAGCATGTCCCTAACTAATGTAACTAACAGATAAATACAGAGGCCACCTATCCTTCAGATTAGATGCACTCTAGACCCAGACAGTGGATTAACTGAAGCTCACACTCACAGTTGGAACTGGAGGCTTCGCCGCACCGAGGCAGTTGCTTCATTTTGGGTTTAGGGGCTTGATGTGACCCCTCAGACTCTGAGGTTTCACAGTAGTTGATCTGGGTTTTCCGACTGCGCCTTGACCTCCTTCTGCTCAGGTTCACATCACCATCACTCACCTCGCTAGAGCGTTCAGAGTCTACAAGCAGGAGAACATGAGACATTTTCATTTTAACGTCTACCCTTTCTATAGTTACTCTCCAGTTTTAGGCTTCATTTAAACACAGGGTGCAGCCATAAGATGGGATTCCAATCCATTACAAGGCCAGCAGAGAAATCTGTGTTGCATCACTGGATGCCCTAAACATTTTTCCCACCTTCAGGTATTGGGCATTGTTTCAGTAAGGAGTTTAATTGACTTGTTTATGGCTCGTAGTTAAGTATGTTCCTTCCAAGGTTGTGTTGATATTAGGGGTGTCACGATACACATACACGATACACCCGAGCAGTGTTTCGAAAAAACGTAATTCTATTGTTTTGGTTAGCCTGCTGGACAATTAGCTGACTGTGAAATGGCTAGCGGAGAGAGCAAGACTGCGCTGGAACAACCAAAATCACCCTCGCATCACCTCCTGTGTGGGAATATTTTGGTTTCCCAGTCGGTTACAACAATGACGGGCAAAGAACGGTGGCAAAACGGTAACTGTGTGTAAACTTTGCTTAACGCGAGTATCAAACATCGATGCTAATACTAATACAAATATGCAAACTCATTTGCGGAGACACCGTCCCAACGTGTCACTTACCGTAGCAAAGAGAAAACACAGCATTTAAGCAGCCGCTAAGTGCCGATAGTGAACAGGCAAAGCAAATTACTCGCGCCATAGGGAAGTTTATAGTTTCTAGACTATCCTGGATTCCACAGTCTGCTGGGGGTAATTAAGCCTCGTTATAAAATTTCATCTCGCACTCATCTCACTTACAAAGTGGTACAAATAGTGGTACTTTATAAGGAAACACAGGATCATATTGTAAATAAACTGGCTGAAGCAAGTTCACTTTCCATATGTACTCAGGTTATCATACTAAGACTACGTTTTCTATAAAAACTTTTGCTACCAGTCATCCTTTCCAAAAATGGAGTTTGTATTGGCCTCTGTGAACTCCACAGCAAAAAACTAAAAGAGAAATTTAAATAAATTTCTTTCTCCATGTTGTATCGAAAATGTATCGTTTCACCCCTAGTTGATATTATGCTAAATTAACAAATCAAGAAGCTAGACCAGGGATGGTAAAAGGCCAAACAGTTGCTGCTGGGGGCAGGCAACAAACAACCAGGGTAAACCACTGTCACTCAAAACTCAACGCTTTTGACTGTGCGTCCATTCCCCATATTGTTTCAAAGTGTAAACACAGCCAGAATCTTTGCTTTAAGAAGCTCAAATGGTATAAAGTGCTCTAACATAATTAAACATCTTACACCAAATTTGGGATTAGATCACGTACAAATAATAACAGTTAATAACAGTTATTGTAACTGTAAGTATTACTGATAACTGCTTACGTGCCTTTTGTCTTACTAAGACCATTTAATTATTTAGCCGTAAATAAATCCTCCCCTCCTAAATATAGCTATTTTTATTACCCTTGTGTATTCAGGGTTTCTACAAAAATGTGCTTTATTTCACACTGTTTTGCCAACAGAGGCTTTAATTGTAGGTGATTTTAATCATTCGAGAATGAGCAATGATTGTGCAATGATGATGAGCAAAAAGGACATGCCTATTGACTTTTTATTTGCACCAGGAACACTATTAGATCTGCTGCTTCAGCTGCACGTAGTAATACCCTACCAAATTTAATGATTAAAACGTAAACAGAGCTTGATCAGCTTAAGCTTGTAACCCATCAAATAGAATATTTGTTTCACCCAGCTATAGATAAAGTTGCTCCTACTAGGGTCAAATGCATTGCAAAGTGGTATAATGACCACAACCATACCTTAAAACTAAATGCTTGGGTTTTAGAAAATAAAATCAAGGTCAAATTTATTTATATAGCGCTTCTTTCAATGGTGCATTGTCTCTAAGCAGCTTTACAATATTATATTACCTTATCTTAAAAGGCCAATCCCAAATTGAGCAAGCCTAGGGTGGCAGACACAAGGAAAAACTCAGTGAATAAAGAAATAAGAACTAAGAACCAAGACTCAAAAAGGGATCCAACCTCCATGGGTGGCGTAGATGTTAATTGAATAATTAGGTTGTAGTAATAGTAAAATTAAGTAAATAATACAATTTAAATCAATAACAAAATTTAAATTAGGAATACAATTCAAAATAAATAACAAATAGGTTAATGAGTCCTCAGTGGTTAGTTATTGGAGGCACATCATCTCCTAATAACTAAATGATGGAGGAAATTACTGCACTCTGACAGGACCCGGGTATGGTGGAACTGGTTAATGTTAATGAAGACCAGTAGAGTGATGCTGAGGTAGAGGAGCATCTAACATGCCCCAATTAAAGCTAAAACTCTGTAAATGTGTAATATAGAAAACAAGAGCCATCCTAGATTTCTTTGTAACACAGTTAACTGGCAAATAAGTTTGAGTTTAACATTTTGAATTTTAACAGAGGAGGATTCAGGCTTGTATATATGGAGAAACTTTGATGCTGACTCACTTTGGTTCAAAGGGAAATGATTAATAGTTTGTGTTACTTTAATGTTAAACATTATAGTTTAAATGTTACTTAAAATTTGTGTAAAAATGCATAAAAGACATTTAAAAGGCGGCACTTTCACAAAAAACCAACAGCAGCAAAGCCCCAAAAGAAACTACAAACCCATTTCTTCCTCTTCTTCCTCTTCCTCTGAAGACCTTAGTTGTCGCTTGGACAACCTCCTTGTGCTCCTCTTGCTTCTTTGAGCTTGGATGCTCCTTAAAGCTCTCCTGGTAGGAGCTGGATGATCGGTGCTGCTAGAAATGCTTCCACGGTCGCTCCCGTCCCAGGATGCAGCTTCGGCATCACTGCCTCCATCATCACCTGACACTGCAAACTCTTCCTCCTCCATACTGCAAACAGGAAACAGAACTAACAATAAAAAACTAAGGCAAATGGTGAGCTTATATGTGACCAACAACCTCAACTCACAACTGAAGTTTTTATTTCACTACAGTAAATATTATACAAATTAATAAATGTGAATCAGTTTACTGTCAGAACAGTTTGATACATTCTCAAAGGGCTTGGAACTGTTGGAATTGTTATGTACTGTAGTTTAGGAAAAATTAAACCTTTGGTATAACGGAACCCCCCACCACCACCAATTTTAAAAAGTTGGGACAGTTTGTAAAATGCACATAAATATAATATACATTTTTTTCTTAAATTTCTTAAATTTCCTTTGACATTTATTTCATTGCCGACAGCATGACCCAGAGATAATTCATCGTTTTGTCTGGTCAACAATTTGTTAATAAACATCCATGCCTGCTTTTCAGGATAGCAACACATTCCAAAAAAAGTGGGGATAATAAAGCATTTATCACACTGTTACGCTGCTGTTTCATTTCACAAACCTGAAAAGACACTTTGGCACAGGATACCAAACGATTTGTATTTCATTATTCAAGGTATTTGTATTTTACTACATGCATGAATGGCCCTGGAAAAGATGATACTTTGAAGGCAGCACATGTTGCTCTAAAATGTCAATTTTATTTTCTGCATTAATGCTGCAACACAGATGTGGAAATGGTTTTGCCAAGGGCATTGTCACAATCCCATACCATGACAGACTCTGGCTTTTGGACTTGTTACTGATAACTGTCCGGATATTTTTTTTAATCTTTGGTCAGAATACTGATTCATCTGACCACAATACACGTTTACACTGTGTTATGGTCAATCCTAGATGCCCTTAGCCCAAAGATTCTGAAATAGGTTTAAATAACGCTTCTATTTTGTACAGCAAAGTTTTATGTGACAATTGAGAATGTAGCTCAGTATTTTAGTGTGTGAAAAAATGTTTACCAAAGTTATTCCATGCCCATATGGTTCTATTAGCTATTAATAAATGATGGTTCATGCAGTGCAGAGGGATCAGCTTAAGCCTGCATCCCTGGCCTTTACACATTAAAATTCCTCCTGATTCTTTGAATTTTTTAATGACATTGTGCACTGTAGAGGGACAAATATAAAGAAAAGCAGGAATTGATGTTTATTAACAACTGAAAAGTTGACCAGACAAAATATGCAAAATCTCATTTTCATACTCAATATGCCTTTTCATATTGCCTACTTTGTGGAATCCTGTTCTTGTTTCATGTCCCTTTCCATGCCTTGTTTATGCTAGCCTAGCCTTATTGCGTAGCTTTAGAGCCTGTTGGCTCCATGCCTTTCAGCGTTATTGTTGGTGTCTGAATGTGATCCAATACTATGGAAAATAAGGCATTACAGTTAAAAAAAAGCACATGATGAAGCTACTAACAAAAAGAAGAAAATGGATCCCATTTCACAACCCATGTCTATATTTGAGCCTGTTCATGTTAGAATCCCCGTCGTTGGCGTTCTGTTCATGTCTCTGTTTTCCTTTTTAGTTTCATGTGTTCCGGGTGTTTTTGTTTATTTTCTCGACGGCGTGTTGTGTTTCCTTCCGCAGATCCATTGGCTCCTGTTTCTGGCGCGGTCACGCCCCGTCACAGCTGCAAGTCTTTGAGGACTGATGATCACCAGTATTTCTAGCAGGCTCAGACAAGGGAAGATCGCCAGATTATTACTCCGTTCTACCCGGTACCTGGCTCCGTTAAAGCTCACTGTCTTTGCTAGCCTTATCATTGTTGTTGTATCATTATCTCTGTCACTCCCTAGTGATATTATTTCCGCCTCACAGTTCGCCTTCTCCGCATCTGTGTTGGCATTTTGTTTGTTCGTTCCAGACTTGGTCCTCTCCGGAAGCTTCCCGGACCCACACGCTGGACCTACCTCGGCGTTCCTGTATCTCGCCTGCAGACACAGCACGTCGCCGCCGCACCCATTTTGTGTCTACTCTCCATCAGCATACCACTATTCGTCAGCGTACCCGCTCTCCGTGAAGTATACTCATTCTCTGTAAGCGTGCCCGCTTTCCGTCAGCGTGCCCGCTCTCCGTCAAGTATACTCATTCTCCGTCAGCGCACCCGCTATCCGTCAAATATACTCTCTCTCCATCAGCGCACCCGCTTTTCATCAGCGTACACGCTTTCCGTCTACACACACGCATCCAGGACCTGCCCTTCTGCTGCGTTCCCACTCCTGGTTGCCAGTTCCCTGGATTCTCCGGACACTATCCTTCCGTTACACCTACAGCAATACCTAACGTCATTTCTCTGCAGATTCACAGGCAGCAGCAGCACACTCGGTAGAATTCACCCTCGGTCGCCAACAGTCTTTGCTGTTGCAACATGATAAATCACTTAACCGTCTGCTCGAATCCAACCGGCTCCTTAATAACCAGATCACTCAGCTAACTTCTAAAATTAACCAGGCATTTTCTGTTCCCCAGAACCCGTCCACCAGTACTCCTGCCACGAGCCTGGTGCCCGCGACCTCCGGTGGCGCTCCGGACCACACTCCCCGTCCGGATCACTCTCCCCGTCCGGATCACTCTCCCCGTCCGGATCACTCTCCCCCTTTGAACCAGAACCCTGGGACCCCGCTCACCATCTCTGAACCGCCCATCACCCACCCCGCTCCGTTAGATGGTGACCTAGGCAGGTGCTGGGGATCCCTTCTGCAGTGCAATCTGGTGTTCAAGCAACGCCCTTCCGCCTTTGCCTCTGATGCCAGCAAGGTGCACTACGTGATCGGTCTCCTTCGGGACAGGGCCTTTACCTGGGCTGAGGCATCACTTACCGAAGGAGGCATCGAGGTGGGGTCATATGACAACTTCGTCCGGCGCCTGCGGGCGGTTTTCGACCACCCTTGCCACGGCGAAGCTGCTTCGACCCGCCTCAGCAGTCTGCGTCAGGGACCCCGATCAGTCTCAGAGTATGCCGTGGAATTCTGGTCGCTAGCCACGGACGCCGGATGGAACAACCCCGCCTTACGAGAGGCATTCCACAGGGGACTGTCGGAACGCCTTAAAAATGAGCTTGCGGCCCGTGATGAACCCTCTGACCTACAGTCTCTGGTGGACATGGCTGTATGCCTGGATCAGCGCCGCCACGAACGCCAGACAGAAAGGTCGACACGCCCGGCCCAGACAGTTCCGCTACTCAGGTCGGGGCCCATTGCTCGAGGGACCCCTTTTCCCCCACCACGGGATTCCAGTCCGGACTCCGAGCCCGAACTCATGCAACTGGGACGTACCAGATTAACTGTTGCGGAACGACTGAAACGTAAGAGGCAGGGGCGCTTTATATATTGTGGAGAAAGGGGCCACGCTATCACCTCCTGTCCCATAAGCCCAAAAGACCCAGCTCGTCAGTGAATGCTGGGGTCCTGGAGAGCTACACCACTAAAGCCCCAACACGCCTCGTCCTGCCTGCGACCATCCTCCTGGTCGGTACCGACACCTCCGTGGAAGCCCTAGTGGACTCCGGGGCCGAGGAGAATCTCATGGACAAGGACCTGGCGGTTAAACTCAAGATTCTACTAGAGGACCTGCGCACTCCCAGACGGGCATACGCATTCGATGGCTGACTTTTGGCATGCATCTCCCATCGTACTTTCCTAGGTGACCCTATACCCTGTCTGGTAAGCACCGGGAGACCATTTCCTTCGCCGTCCTTCACTCACCCAAGGTCCCTCTAGTCCTTGGCCATCCTTGGCTCTCTACACATAAGCCCACCATCGACTGGAGACGTGGAAGAGTCTCTGGATGGAGCGACACCTGTCACCGTACCAGTCTGTCAGCGGCCATTCCACCCTCCCATGGCCCACGTCGCACTTCTCAGCTTGAAGAGCCCAAGGACCTGTCTGGGATACCCCCGCAATACTTGGACCTCCACGAGGTTTTCAGTAAGGACCGTGCCAAGAACCTGCCCCCCCCACCGGCCGCATGACTGCTCCATTGACCTGCTTCCAGGAGCCCCCCTCCCTACCAGCCGGTTATACCAGCTCTCCCGTTCCGAGAGGGAGGCCATGGAACTATATATAACGGAGAGCCTTGCAGCCTTGCAGCTGTCTCATCAGAGCATCCTCCTCTCCTCTGGGGGCAGGCTTTTTCTTCGTGAGCAAGAAAGATGGCATTCTTAGGCCATGTATCGACTACCGGGGACTTAGTCGATAACCCTATCTCGAAGAGAAACAGGTACCCATCTCCTCCGCTTTTGATCTGTTACAGGGGTCCACGATCTTCACCACGCTCGACCTCCGCAACGCCTACCATCTTGTGCGGATCAAGGAGGGAGATGAGTGGAAGACAGCCTTCAACACTCCACTGGGCCACTTTGAGTTTCAGGTGATGCCTTTTGGTCTGACCAATGCCCCCGCGGTATTTCAGGCTCTAGTGAATGATGTGTTACGGGATTACCTGAACCGCTGTGCGTTTGTTTATCTGGATGACATTCTCATTTTTTCCAGGAATGAGGAGGAGCATGTTATCCATGTTCGCCAGATCCTGACACACCTCTTGGAGAACAGTCTGTTCGTCAAGGCTGAGAAGTGTGACTTCCATGTTCACAGTCACCTTCCTGGGGTTCATTATCCAGAGGGGGAGCATCAAGGCGGACCCGGCCAAGATCCACGCAGTCGCATAGTGGCCCAAAACCTCAGGCAGAAAGGAGCTTCAACGGTTCCTAGGGTTTGCTAATTTTTACAGCCACTTTATAAAAGACTACAGCAAGGTGGTAGCCACTCTTACCAGTCTTACCTCCACCAAGACCACTTTCTCCTGGACACCGGAGGCAGATAGAGCTTTTCGCCGGCTCAAGAAACTGTTCACGTCGGCCCCGGTCCTGTCACAACCTGATCCCAGTCGGCAGTTCATCGTGGAGGTGGATGCTTCAGACTCCGGCGTGGGGGCGGTTCTCCCCTGCGCCTTCTTTTCTCGTCGTCTCTCCGCCCCAGAGCGTAATTACAACGCGGGAAATAGGGAACTGCTGGCTGTCAAGCTTGACCTGGAGGAGTGGAGACACTGGCTGGAGGGGGCGGAGATGGACGGACCTCAAGAATCTCGCGTATATCCAGACCGCGAAGAGACTCAACTCCCGTCAGGCCAGATGGGCAGATCTTACCCACCGACTGCCTAGTGGCCCACCTCACCTGGGAGATACAGGAGGTTATTCGGAAGGCACAGGGGCACAGGGGTTGGAACCCAACCCTGGGGGGGGGGCGGGGGCCGGAAGGACGCCTCTACGTTCCGCGCTCAGCCAGACCCGCCGTCCTCCTATGGGTCTTATGAACTTTTTGTCTTCAATTCTTAGTGTGATGTCTGGAAGAAACCAGGCATTGCTCATAAATTGCCCAGTACCATCCCTACAGTAAAGAATTGTGGTGGCAGCATCATTCTGTTGGAGTATCTTTAGTAGCAAAAAGACTTTCAGTGTTGAGGGAAATCTGAATTGAGCAAAGTACAGATATATTCTAAATGCAAACCTGATTTGAAGCACTTGGGACCTCAGATTGGGCCGAACAGTCACCTTCTAACAAGACAATGACTAGAAGCACACAGCCAAGGCAACACAGAGTAGCTTAGGGGTAACTGTGAATGTCCTTAAGTGGCCCAGTCAGAGCCCTGACCTGAATCCAGGTAAACATCTCTGGAGATTCCTGGGGCAGCACAGTAATAAGGTCCCGAGTTCAATCCCAAGGTGGAGTGGCCTGGGTCCTTTCTGCGTGGAGTCTGCATGTCCTCCCCGTGTGTACGTGGGTTTACTCCGGGTACTCCAGTTTCCTCTCACAGTCCAAAGACATGGTTATTAGGTTAATTGGTATCTCTAAAGTGGCCCTTAGTGTGTGACTGTGCCCTATGAAGGATTGACGACCTGTCTATGGTTGTTCCTGCCCTTGCTCCCAGATTTGCCGGGTGGGCACCTGCTGGCACATGACGCAAGATAAGCAGAAGATAATGAATGGATAGATGGAGATTCCTGAAAATATCTGTCCACTGACAGTCCCCATCCAACCTAACAGAGCTTGATAGGATCTGCAGAGAACAATGACAGAAAATCCCCAAATCCAGGAGTACAAATCTTGTGGCTTCATACCCAAGAATAATGGAGGCTGGAATCTCTGCTAAAACTATTAGATAGGGTTGGAAGACTTATTAATACTCATATCAATGCAATATTTTAGTTTTTCCTTTTCAGCAAATTTGGTATTGAGTTCAGAATGGTTTGCGTTATATGTAGCATCTACAGCAGCTTTGCTGAGACTAAAGAGATCCTGTACCTGTACAACATAATGGATCACATGGAAACTTTTGTACAGTGTGATATGATCTCACCTGTCACTGAGCTGGAACTCATCCTCACTTTCCTCCTCATCTAGGGTGCTCTCGCTGTCCAAGTCATTGAGTCTCCGATGATGTTTTCTCCTGCGAGAAGCCGACGTTCTCACGGGGTGTCTTTCTTTAGGAGGCTCCTTGTCCTGCTGGCCTGTGACGGGGGTCATGTCCTTACCATGACCCACAGCTACAAAAATAATACCACACTTGCTAGAAAATATTCCAAACTGAGTATCAACTAACAAATGCCTTCTTGAATTTAATTCACACGAGCATATACAGTCAACTTGAAAATGAAAAACCTTTTCTGTAAAAAAAGGTTACAGAAAGGTCTTGTGTAAATGCTGTTACTGAAATAGTATAGTAGTAAAATAACTTTTATATAGATAAAGAACAGCACTTAATTTAAACCAATAAGAAAGGAAACGAATAAGATAAGTTCTATAGAGCAAAGATCTGTGTGATGGCTGATTTTCCTACTCAAACATCATGACGTTTATACAGATCCTTATTAAGGGTACTGGAACTGACCAGTGGTACTCCTGTACATATTCCTACCTCCACCATCTGAATTCTGGAAGTCTTCCTCTATTGCTTCGTCAATTGCTTCATCAAAGTCATCAAACCTAAAAACCAGAAGTTAATAATAAATATGTGAGGAATCAAGTAACACAAAACTTTGCGAAACTTTTCGAAGGGTCAAACACTGATTCAAAGTGATTCACTGATTCAAACACTGTCCACTATAACAAAACAAACAATACAACTACTGACCATATATAACAAACAATTCAATGATTTAAACACTAATCATTACAACAAACGCCTCACTGATTCAAACACTGACCATTATACAAACGCCTCACTGATTCAAACACTGACCATTATACAAACGCCTCACTGATTCAAACACTGGCCATTATAACAAACGACTCACTAATTTAAACACAGACCATTACAACAAGCGACTTACTGATTTAAACACAGACCATAACAACAAACGACTCACTGATTCAACCACTGACCAGTATACAAACGTCTCACTAATTCAAACCCTGACCATTATACAAACGTCTCACTAATTCAAACCCTGACCATTATACAAACGTCTCACCAATTCAAACCCTGACCATTATACAAACGTCTCACCAATTCAAACCCTGACCATTATACAAACGTCTCACTGATTCAAACCCTGACCATTATACAAACGTCTCACTAATTCAAACACTGACCATTATACAAACGTCTCACTAATTCAAACACTGACCATTATACAAACGTCTCACTGATTCAAACACTGACCATTATACAAACGACTCACTGATTTAAACACTGATAATTATAGAAACGACTCACTGATTCAAACACTGACCATTATACACACAACTCACTGATTCAAACACTGACCATTATAACAAACGGCTCACTGATTCAAACACTGACCATTATACAAACGACTCACTGATTCAAACACTGACCATTATAACAAACGGCTCACTGATTCAAACACTGACCATCATAACAAACTAGGACTCAAACTTTAATAACAAGTGATTCACTGACTCAAACACATGCCTTTTAAAATACCTTTACTGATTCATACACTATCTGAACAATGTATTAAAATGACATGTCTAACACAGAACCTAATAAAAAACTACTTACTCATTCCAACACTGACTCAAACCATGAACAAATCATTACTGATTAAAAACAGGCTCTCTGAAAAAATTATCCACTAAAGAAAACACTCTGTGGCGATTCTGACTGATAAATTCTCCTCAGTGACTTGTTTAAATAGACTGAACCACGTTTAGTATGAAGCACCTGTAACTGATGGACTTCCTGTTCCTCGTCGATCTTCTTTCCAGATTCTTAATTTGCTTAGCGCCTTTTTGTTTCACTGGCTTCCCTTCTTCAGTTTCAGCATCCTGTTAGAAAGAAGGTATAAGAAATGTAGAAACAAACACACACATGTTGAAAAACACACTTTATAGTCCAGAAAACCACTTACCGGATTGGGGATGATGTTTTCCACACTGATGCCCACATAGACCAGACGTTCCCGTCTATATACACACACACACAGACACACACACAGACACACACACAGACACACACACAGACACACACACAGACACACACACAGACACACACACAGAAACACACACAGACACACACACAGACACACACACAGACACACACACAATTATATTTTATATGATTATTATATCCAGTAGGAAGCTGTAAATATCAAATACTAACCTGAACTGCTGAAACGTAAAAACAAAGCTGTGGCTTTCAAATCTCCATGGTACCAGGCACTTTATTCATAAAGCGACTAAATAGCACCACCTAGTGCCATATTATTATTATTATTATTGTTATTATTATCACTACTGTATTGTATGAAGTTGACAGATGGTCACAGGCTGCAAGTTTCATCTCAAAAGGTTACAATATACTCAAATGCCTTCTGAATGCTAATTGGCCGATGGTGGCCATCTGTGCTTTGTAATTGGAGTATCGTGGACTATTTCAGTAGTGCAAAGATGCAGCGTGCCAAATTTCACCTCAAATGGACTGGCCATTACCACGCTCCATTGCTCCGCCCCCTTTTCATTGACACACCCATAACTGTGCACAAGTCCACTAGGACATAGTAGAAACTATAAGTATCAATGGGTCTGGCTACACAGTAGCAACACCTATTGTCTAATCGGGCTTAGTCCATGTGTCTGAGTAGTGAGGGGACTTCACTCCATAGAACAAGTTTCATGTTTGTAAGACTTGCGGTTTGGGCTACACAATTAGTTTTAAGGCAGAATCAATATAATTACACTGCTCACAAAATTAGGGGATACTTCAAAATTAAATATCCTATAATGAGACAGGATGAAACAGTGTTCTCTTCATGGTGTACTCATGAACATTTACATTACAAAACAAGACAGGGTACTTTAGTTGCTTAGAAGCTTCTTGCACTTGGAGTGATCCAAGTTGACCGACCACTCCTGGGTACGATAACGTTCTTGAATGTTCTCCATTTGTTCCACACTTCCATTGATAGCTGTTCCTTAAATACAACTTAAAACCAGAAAAAGTTGGAAGGTTTGACATTTACTTTGGCTTGTATTTAATTACAGACAGTATATAGATAGTATATTTCATGTTTCTTTTTGGTCAACTTCATTTCATTTGTTAAAACATCAATTCTTGCATTTCAGGCCTGAAACATATTCCAAAGAAGGTTGGGATAGGACAATTTAGAGCTAGTAATAAAATTAAAAACAAAACAAAACTAAATAACAACTGATTTAAAACTAGTTTATTTGTTAGGTATAGCCATGATTTGATACAAAAGTAGCATCCAAAGGATTTAGAGGAGCAACGGTGAGTGTTACGAAAGGGGTGTGAGGACCCAAGTATGCGAGATAGACGGAATCACATGGCGCATAATAAGAATGGGAAAATAATATATATTAACTATAAAATAGTATAAAAAGGGGAGAAAAAGCCCTCAATAATAACAAAAACTAAAAAGGGGATAAAGTGCACAGCTGTTGTCGCGTGCATTATAACACCAACTCCCCCAGATGGCCAGGGTAGGAATTGAATCGCATAACGCCAAAGCAGCAGGGAACAGACGTGCAGCAAGCACGGTAAAGCGTTGATTTGGGACGTCTCCCAAATCACGTGGCATGGAGAAACTCCGGAAAGCCAGAGGGCGCCGCAAAACTCTAACCGGGCAGCCGACTAGAGTGAGGATCGAAAGGTGCCCTCGATGTGTCCCTAAAACACTAATTACCTCGGAGGTTCCCCTCCTACCCGTCTTTTGGCACTTCAAGCCCAGGGATGTTACCAACTGACCATAAACCTATCGCAGCGATCTGCGTGGCGAACGACAGAACAATCAAACAAGGCGCATCAAGGTGCGCGAATGGAATCAGACAGCCTGGCCATGAACAGCACTAGAACCTGCAGTTAAATAGCCGAAGAAGCAGCTGTTTCAAGTAATCAAGTCGTAAATTAAGCAGCATTTAGAAAATTGTCCCATCGATTGCTCTGTAACGGCAATCGGCGAGAACAGCGGGACGCTTTGGGGTGAAAGGTTGGAACCCTAACAGTGAGTAGGGGATCTCCAGTTTGACAACAAATGCATGAGAAAATTATGTACCCTAAATGTGCATATTTCTTTGCATATTTCTTCCTCTACATCATGTAATATTATTACACGACGCAAGGAATTGGGAGACATTTCAGTGCTTAAAAGCCAAGGACGTACGCTTAAGCTCAACACCCGTGAGCTTTATTCTTTCCATTATGACAGATGACACTGCATCAACAACTATCATTCAACAATAGCTGATATAATCACATGGGCAAGGGATACTTTGGCAAACTTTTATCAAGCAATACAAAGTTACATTAACAAATTCCACTTCTAAACTGTGTCTCTTATTTATACATTTTAGCGTGCGAAGAAGCCTCATGTTAACCATATCCAGAAGTGGTGTCAACTTAGGTTTAGAGGCATCTAGGATGGACCATAACACATTGGAAACATATCTTTTGGAAAAAAATGGATGAAAAGGACCATCCAAACTGTTAGGAAACAAGCACAAAAGCCAGACTCTGCCATAGTATGGAGTTGTATCAGTGTGCTTGGTAGCATTAATGCAGAAAAATACATTGACATATTACAGTAACATCAAGATGTCAACTTTTCCAGGGACGCCCATGCATTTTTCAACAAGACAATGCAAAACCACATGCTGCACACATTACAAGGCATGGCTGTAGAAGAAAAGAACTGGCCCACCTGCAGTCCTGACCTGTTCCCAATTTAGATTGTGTAGAGAATTTTGAAAGATAACAAAAAAAAAAAAAAACCTGTACTTTTGCACATCATAAGACGTGTTTGCAGGAAGAATCGGGGAAAATTACACCTGGAACACAATCACTTGGAATTTTCTGTGCCAATATTTTATGTGTGGTGAGAAGAATGACAAAATTACAAATGGGTAAATGCATTATTGTCTCAATTTTTTTTGGGAATGTGCTAAAGGCCCGAAATGCAGGAATTTGATGTTTATTAGAAAATAAAATATAGTTGACCAGACAAAACATGACAAATCTCAGCTTTATACTCTCTGCAATGAAATAAACGTCAAAGGAAGTGTAAGAAACACTGTTTTATATGCATTTTTCATACAGTTATTTGTACTTTTTTCTGATTTGAGGTTGTACATTAGTGTTCACACTTATATTTCGATGATTCTTTAGCTCTTCTTCAGAGCTTTCTATTAAAAGCTACATTAAACTGGAACAAACAAAACTAGTAAATCTACAGCTAAAACGAGCTGCTGCGATGCTAATTCAAAATTTATTAAGAAAGGCAAAATGAATACACTTATACTGTGTTACTCACTTAACCCCCAACTTAGATACCCACTTCATCCAGGGCTTAACTGGCAGAACAGGGTACAAGGCAATAACCAACCCAAGACAGATTGCTAGTCCATCAAAGGGCTTACTCACACTGGGACACCATTTAATCCACCATTTAAGTCCAAACTGGGAACTAAACAAGGTATCTGTGGGGAAAATTAAACAATCACATTTTCTTTGCTTGACCATTTGAGGCCCCTGGAGTTATGGGTAATTTTCTAGATTCCACATTACAGTACATACAGAAATACATATGTATATCAAAATCCTATAGGTTTGATTTCATCCACTGTTATACATCTTTACTCATTAATGTTAAATAAGTACAGTAAACTTTATGGCACTTTAACAATATGCCTGATCCATGAGATAACAGCTTGCACATGCTATTTCTAAAAATATTTTTACATATATGATTTATAATTCTGGTTATCATGGTTGTTATATCATAACACCCTATGTTAAATAACCAAAATGATGCTGTCACAAACGATGACCTGCCTTACTGGTGGTGTTTTTGAACTGAAAAATGAATTCTAAGTTAAAATTTTGAATTAAAAAAAGAAACTATGTGATGGCACTAGAATATGTTTATTGCCAAAAAATAGCGTAGCAAGAAATAATTGTTGGGTTCAAATGAAACTTTATATGTATGAATGTAATAATGATATATGTATGTGATTACAGTATTAGAGTGAAATTGTTTGGAGACAACTGTACAATTGAAAGGAGGCTCTAGTACCCTGTCGAGCCACCTGTGACCTGGATACAAGATGAGATACAGCAGGGCATTGGTTCTGTATGGCATCCTGTGGCACATATATCCACAGATGTTGCAGTTGGGCCTGTGGATGCTATCTACTCATACACTGGTGAATCTGGAGTCCCAACCGGTACCATAAATGCTTGATAGGAAATAAATCTGGAAACCGGACAAGCCAAGGAATTGTTGCAATCTTGTGGAAACATTCTTAGGAAACCATTGCTGTGTGTGGGGCTCCCCAGATCATCGAACCAGCAGTGTGTTGCTCCACAGCAAAAACAAGTGCCATGACAACTAGTGCCATGACAACAACTTTGTGAGCCACTGCTCCAGACGCATCCTAACAACTAGATCAGTAAGGACTGGAATTCTTCCAAAACAACCATCCTGCTTCTCTTAGTTCAATGATGCACCCCCTCTCAAAGTTCATCCACTGGCCAAATGTCATTGAGTGTGTCGTATAAGCATGTCCATCAGTCAACAATTTCTCTCCAAGAGGTATACTACCCAAAAGTAGCATCTGAGAGCCTTTTTATAGGGTGTTTTTTAAGCAATTTGATTAATGTATCTGGTGCGTTATTTATTTATGTTTGTTTTGGTTGATGAGTGTAAAAAAATGCAAAAATCCAAAACATAATGCTGGTCCTACAGATATAAAGTAAAAGTCTAAAACTACAGCAATAAATAAAGTGAGTAATACGACCTGACAGTTCACACATTCATAGTTTATTTATTTATTCCTGCTCTTATTTACTGTTTTGGGAATCCTGAGCCTGCGTAGGTTATAACGTGTTCGTGTGTGTCGTTTAAAGAATCTGCACCTCCTCTCTGCCCGTTCCCGTTTCTTCAGAGCTGCATCCAGATTCTGCAGCTGTTCCTCCAGCTTCTCACACAGCAGCTTCTGAAAACGCAAACACAGTTGGGTTTCTTGTATAGTCACGTTTAAGATTTTTATCCTGTCCTATGATGAAACCTGTTTACACCAGTTAAGGAAGACCGGGCATCCTGCTAAACGTGTTTAAGAAGCTATAGATTTATTCTGGTTTGGATCACTTGTGTTACACTTGGTGTTGGAGTTAATCAAGTGAACGCATGCTTACTGAAACCTGCTGCAGAAACTCTCTGGCTCTGTCTGTGTTCCGAGAAAAAGGACTACATTTTTGGTCTAAAAAAGGTATGCTTGTTACGCTGGGCCAGGCAGTGGAGACGAACAAACATCAAAAACAATTTGTACCTTTAGAGTGTGTGAGTATGTAACAACGAAGGAAGCACAGAGAACACAGCAAGCCCTGAACAGCAACCCACACACAGGCATCTGTGTCTGTCTGTCGGTCTGTGTGCGTGTGTCTCTCTGTCTCACATTTCAAGCAGGTTTTTTAAATCACAGATTTTATTATTGGAAGAGAACCCTAACGCAACATGCCATGGTAAAGAAGCCACTGTATTAACATATAGTCATGAGTGCAGCACCTTATTCGTTACTAGCTTAGAGGTGGGCAAGGTGAGCTAGAATTTATTACGATATTTTCCACTATCAATATAATAATAATATACAGCAATCCCTCTGCACATCGCGGTTCACCTATCGCGGCTGCACTGTTCATAGAGATATATATATATATACACACACACACACACACACACACAAGTGTATATATATATATATATAAATAAAATAATAAAAAAAATATATATATATA
>JAVSBV010021337.1:0-12072 GCA_033117975.1 Parotocinclus spilosoma | reverse complement strand
ATATACGTATATATATATATACATATACATACACACACACATATATGTATGTATATGTATATATATATATGTAGCAAACGCTACATCTTTTATTTTATAAAGTTTCGTTTCTGTATTTTTATTTGACTCCTCTTTGACTCTTTCACGCTTTGATTCACGCTTAGAATCAAATGAGCATGATTTAGTCCCAGGAAGAGTCGATTCAGCAACATGATGCTCTAAGAACTAGGAGTTGACCTTGAAATGTGGAGCCGATTCCTTATAAACTGAATCACTTCATGTTTAGGGCGTACGATGGGAAAAAGTTAGCAGCGTTAGCTCTATAAACCGCCATTTATCTAACGCTAATGCTTAAATCACCTTAATATGACAGATTAATTAAGCTTTCGATCATTTAACGAATAAGGTAACGATCTGTTAAAGCAACTAGATATCAAAACCGATCGTTGGTGAAGGAACTGTTGTGTTCACTCCCTTCATTTTGATCACTGAAATGAATCAAATGATTCAGTAGCTTACATTTTTCACAATATTTCTCACCTGCACAACCTTGAGCTATTTTAATAAAAAGTCAGAGCAGTGACTTCATGCCTGGGTTGCTTCCCTCATGTCCCCTTGCATGTGTTTTGGGAGTGTCATTGTATACCCTGCCGAATTAAAGCATCGGGAGACGACTGAGGTTGATGAAGGGAGCTTTAGATGCTAATGAATCAGCACAAGCTCTCTGTCTGCAAAATTAATGAACGGCTTTCAGAGAGATAACAAGCCGCAAGGATTTGGCTCTGACCTCATCCCTGGCTCGCTTTGTTGTGGTCTGCACATAATATCACTAATCATCTGCTTGTGCAGATAGGATGGATGTCCCCAGGGTCCTCTGGGTAATTGCTGGCTCGGCAGTGCCAGGCCTGAGCTGAGATGAGATGTTTGCACACAGCCTTTGGAGCTGGAGCTGGCTTGGAGAACTCATGGTCCTCCATCTGCTGCAGGTCTCTGAGTGCTATCACGTCCAGCGTCTACCTCCCCAACCTGACATCCAAAGGCCATGTGTTTTAGATTGCTCTGTTGCTGTGACAACTATCTCCCTCTGCGCTGTAGTCATGGACACAGAGGGTCCTTGATGATCCCTATGGGAAGGCCCTGGAGTCTGGCCTCGTCAAGGAAATCACAGACACAGGATATTTGCTTCAGTGAAATTAAAAACGTGTGTTTCAGCAGTCATTGCGCAATCACGTTCAGCCAAACGTTCATGCGGACAGGTGTCTGTTCATGTAAAGCACAGCTCTTCTACAGTATTTGCCTTCCGTTACTTCTGAAGCGCTAAATGTCATTTGAATTATAAAGACGTTTTCAGTCACCCTGACTCCCCCTGTATTGATTATATGTCAGTGGTGCCAGAAAGAATCTCATCACGGCTGTCATCTTCTATGCTCGCTCTGAAACGCTTTCCAGATTGCTTGTTCTTCTGTCAGCATTTCTTTTTGCAAATGAGATCATTCTACACCGTTTTGTCGCTTGCTTCATCTAATATGAGACAAATCCACTAACAGCTAAACATTATTTGGTTTGCTTCATTCACTAGTTAAAGGAATTATTTGGTGAAAAACAACGGGTCGTCCAGAAGTCTAATGCCCACAGCCCAACGCAGAAGTGACCCTGGTTAAAGTCCCAAAAATCAAATATACAATGCAGAAAACAGTTTGGTCAAGTGATTTTTCTCAAGTGACCCCTAACACCCAACCTAAACCCTGACCTTAACACCCTAAGCACACCATCATTATAAACCCTTATATCATTTTTTAGTTTGTATATTTTTCTTTTTTGAATTTCTTTTTAAAAAAATTTACTGTTTCTTTATTTTTATCTCACTTTTAGTTTTTTAAGAAATTAAAAAGACTGGTCACCTGAATAGAATTAATGAATAAACACGCAAGTATAACAGATCCAGCTTACATGGACTTGGAAGTAATTTTAAGGAGAAGTAGAAGACAAATTGTCAAAGGATGGCAGATTCAATTCAATTCAAATTTATTTATATAGCGCTTTTTACAATGGTACCCCCCTAAATTTAACATCCTATCCCCCTTCCCTAACACCTTAAACCTTAACTCCTAATCCCTTAATCGAGCAACAAGACTCTTCTTTTCACTGCCCCGTGGTGGTGGGCTGAACCTCTACATGAAGTTCCAAGATAAAGCACAGTCTACTATAAATAATACAAAGCCTTTCTTTAGGTCGCTCTTGATCATTAGGTCATCTGCTCAATGCTATTTGATGCTGATTTTGGACATCATGTCTTTCTTTGGCCCAGAGTCAACGACTGCAGCAACGACAAGAACCTGAACTTCCACTGTGATCATGTCCCACCAGCCAACAACACCAGCAGCTGTTCCAGTCCCAGCAGCAGGTGCTCCATCTCCGAGAGTTCACGCTCTACCTTCAGTCTGGCACGTCAGTTCTCCAGTAGGTTCATATTTCATGTTAAATTATATTTATTTTACCCAGTAGAACATTGTCTCAAAGCAGCTGTTAAGACACCAGGTCTAAACCTGGTCAAGGTGACAGTGGAAAGAAGAAACCCAAGCTCTTTTGATGAACCAAATAACCTAGCATTTATCCATCAACACACTTTAGTAATTTAATAAGTGAGATGAAACAACAGCACTAACATTATGATGTTAAGGGTCGAGCTGCACCACCTCTGACCAGCAGAGGGAGGTAAAGTTTAGGGCTGACACAGCAGTGCCACTGGCTCAGTCTCAGAGCGTACACCCTGCAATGGATATGCTGAGCTTGTCAGTGTTTATCAATGATAACTTTATTGTCTTCCTTACCAGGTCTGGAAACTCGTCGACCCAGCTCCCCTCTTGTGGACACCAAGCCCATTGAATTCTGGGCTATGGCCCCTAGGAAAGAGGCTGTGCAGCCCCTGCGCAAGCCTCCACCTCCACCAGATGACTACTTCCAGAAACTGGAGCCTCGACTCTACTCGGCCGAGTCTGGCTGCGATGACGTAGACTCTCTGAGTGATGAGGAGCTCATGCAGCGCTACCAGCTTGGCCTACTGCATTTCAGCACCCAGTACGACCTCGTGCATGGCCAGCTGAGTGTGCGCGTAATTGAGGCGCGTGACTTGCCCCCACCTGGTGCGGGTGTGGTCCACTCCAACCCCTACGTCAAAATGAGCCTCCTGCCCGACCACAAGAACTCACGCCAGACAGGCGTCAAGCGCAAAACCCAGAACCCTGTATTTGAGGAACGCTTCACCTTTGAGCTGCCCTTCCTTGAGGCCCAGCGTCGGACCCTACTGCTCTCGGTGCTGGACTTCGATAAGTTCTCGCGCCACTGCGTGATCGGCAAGGTGACACTCCCACTTAGTGATGTGGACCTGGTGAAGGGAGGGCACTGGTGGAAGGCCCTCATACCCAGTTCACAGGTAACCAAACATCTATCACACTTATAACCGATACCATGTTACAAGGTCAAGTCGCTTAAGGATCCACGCATTGCTATCACATCCCTCACCATGAGATGAGGAAACTCTCAATCTGGATATTTGTCAACGTTCCAGTTTCTGTGAATCTGTTTGAATAAACGAGGTTATACATTTTGCTCCTGTCAGAGCTGTTTGAGGTTTCGTTTGTCACCTTGCTTATTTTCCACCAAAACAAAGTGATTACAGTGTAAAGCATGTGCTGATTTATCGCTTTGTGGTGTTCTGCAGAATGAGGTGGAACTCGGCGAACTGCTGCTGTCCTTAAACTACTTGCCAAGCGCAGGACGACTCAACGTGGACGTGATCAGGGCCAAACAGCTGCTACAAACCGATATGTGCCAGGGTTCAGGTATCGAACACTTTGTACTTGCACAGCACTTTGTAGTTGTGCAATTACATACTATGGTTGTCCCATTTAGTCCATTCTCTAAAGGTCAGGACCCCCACAGGACAGTTCTTGGCATTGCTAATTGCTGTTCGTCTCTAAGATCCCTTTGTGAAGGTGCAGTTGGTGTCCGGACTGAAGCTGGTGAAAACAAAGAAGACGTCCTGTATGAGGGGCACCATCGACCCCTACTACAATGAGTCCTTCAGCTTCCGGGTGCCTCCCGAGGATCTGAGTGAGGTTAGCCTCGTGTTCACAGGTAAGGACAAACAAAAGGGTAAATATTGTTTTCTGATAATATTGTTTCTCACTGAAAATTCATCTTTGATAGACCCAAAAATTTAATTACCTTAAGAGAACGTCTCAGTAACTCGACCAAAACAGCCACATTTATCCTGCAGAGCCCAGTGAGAGCTTAGCATTTCTGGGACAGATCTTCAGAGAGGTGTCTGTAATGGTTCGCCTTGGTTTTGGATCCAACTACAGGTCCGAGTTTGACAGTTATTCCCCAGACACTCCCATAACAGTGTTTGGGGTGTGGCCCAGACATTCCCCCTTTTTCTAAGGGGAATTTGCGTTCCGGTTACTGAATCCCTGTAGACAACAAACCAAACCCAATGACGAGCTAGAGGGTTCCGCTAAAATAAAAATTTGCAGTGGCACGCAGTCTGATGATGTCATCACCCTAACATAACCAATGACCGAGACTTGCACCGCACCTACTCCCTTTTGACCACCGAAGCCATGACTTCATGGACTGCTGTAACTTCATCACGTCTGGCTTTACAATAGGGTTTATTTAGGACAAGCCAACCTTCTCCGTGGTGAGAGACCGGATCAAGGATTACGACACCCACATGCTGTACCCGGCCCGGCACAAAAAAAGATCCCCTACTTGTGCCACTCCTGTGAGCTAAGAACAGGCAATGGTTCACACAGATTCAAAAAAATGGTCTGGTTTGATGAGTCTCGATTTCTGCTGGCGCTCGAGACAATGGAGATGGCACTCCTCAGCCGTGGCCTTGTGTTGAGTGTCGTTGTTGCTTGGTGACGGCATGTGAGCATCTCAGAGCAGGCCCGCCAGTCAAGTCCTCTCATCTGGAGTACCATTTCCCCCGGTGACCATCATATCAGCATCTGCATTTACGTCCTGTTTGTACTTGTGGTAGGAAGGAACCTTTTCTCTTCTGGACAATTTGATGAAATTAGCTCCTGGAACCACAGCCTGGACCGAATCCATTAGCCAAATTAGATTGATGTGGAGAAACGGAATAAGGATAAAGGGTCATAAAGATTTTGAGCAGTATATTGCGGATTCTTGAAAACAGGAGGAAGACTCAGCTCTCCACTTTCATAGTTCTTAACCACTGGCACATGATAGTGTCTCCAATGTAAGGGTCTTTCTTCCATTTCTTATCCCCACAGTCCCAACCCTGTCTTCCATCTAATATTATTTCCATCTTTCAATGTTTTTACTGTGTTGTTTACTGTAATTAAATTATTATTGAAGATCTTATCCTTTTATGGTCCTAAACTTAGTCAATCTACAGCTGAACTCTTTAATTTTTCAGAGCTTCTGCAACTCAGGTCCTTCAGGATGGGGCTCTGAGCTGGCTCACTGTCATGTGGGGGCACACCCTGTAATTGGAGGAAACTAAAACTCGGATGGTTGAAACCTCTGGTGTGGCTATTGGTAGACATGAAGCAGGAACTCCTGCCCAGTGGAACAATCCTGCATCATTCTTTCTCAGCATTCGTAATCTCCCTTTACTTTGTTGTTATTCCAGCTCATCTGAGTTCTTCCGCCTTCTGAGTTTTTGAGCTCCTGCTTGTCCTGGGCTGGAAACATGGCCACCCATTTTACAGCTTCTTATCCTAGAGAGGGTACTTTAATATAAAAAATGAATATAACAAAATGACCGTTATGTCCTTAAACTTTTGTCCCCTTGTTTCTGTGTAGTGTATGGACACAATATGAAAAGCAGCAACGATTTTGTGGGGCGCATCGTGATCGGACAGTTCTCCACCGGGCCGGCTGAGACCACGCACTGGCGACGTTTGCTTCATTCACAGCGTACGCCGGTGGAACAATGGCACAGCCTACGGTCTCGCGCCGACTGCGACCGTGTCTCTTTGGCCTCACTCGAGGTCACGTGACTGGTCGAAGGGAGGTGCCTGGACCACTGAAAAAAGGGGCTTTTACAGTGGAGGTGTAAATAGTAGTATTGAGCCTGTCGTGGGTTCCGACTGGTCCACCTGCTCTGGTTTACAGGATTAAGGGTGGAAAAGCTTCACAGTTTTTCCACAGGGCCTGCTGCCAACGATATTCTTTATCACATTGATATTATCTTACAGGAAAGCTCAACATCCTCATCATCATCATCTCTGTCTCGACTGCAGGCCGAGGTTTTTCACCAATCGCCTTGTCCTCATTAATCCAACCTTAGCACAGCTGCTGATAATCAGGAAGTTCATCCAGAATCATTTGCTCGTTAATTAATTCTGTGGTTCCTGTTTGGTGATGTGTCACTGTCCTGGTCGTGTGTGTTTTCAGAGTGACTGTTTAGAGGAAGAGTTTAGTGAGAGATCGTTTACACAGCTTTTCATGTTTCATCTCAAAATGTTTCTTCTTTCAGATTTGCTTTGAAGCTAAACTTGTAAATAGGTATGGACTAAAGCGCGTACTCAGGTGGCAAAGCGGTCTAATCCAGGAGACCAACACCACAGGGGGCATGCTTTTATGCCAGGTCGGGAATCATGTGCACACATGATTGTCTGTGTCTCAGTAAAGCAGTGAGGGTGGGGGAGCAAGTGCCCCACTGAGCAAGAACTAATAATCTTGTTCATGACTTAATGAGTCACTGATTCAAATGCTATCCTAAGAATGAGACAGGAGCAATGATTCACTGATCTCAGTCATGACTAAATATTGCTCTGCTGAACAAAAACAATGAGAATCTAATTTATGACCAAATTATTGACTGATTAAAATGCTGACCCATTGAATAAGAGAGGAAAGCATCTCTCTTCTGACTGATTCAAATCCTGACTTACTTCTGCAAAAGAGAAGAGAAAAATATTCAGTATGACCAAATGATTCACTGATTCAAATACTGACTCATGAATGAAAGACGAGCAAATTTAAGTCATATGATTTATTGTTTCAAATCCTGACCCAGTGATTAAGGGTGGGAAGAATCTCGGTCATAACTGAGTGATCCCCTGATTCAAAATTTGACCCACTGCACTAAATGAGAAGAGCGAATATTGATCCTGACTAAATGACTCACTGATTCAAACACCGAACTGCTGAATTAAAGAAAGGGAAAATTCCATTTATGACTAAATGATTTACTGATTTAAACACTAACCCACTGAATGAGTGATCTGAGAATCTTAGCCAAGTGACTCACTGATTCAAATCCTGTCCTGCCGAACCAAAGTGATTCAAATCTTGTTTATGAACAGGTGATTCAATTATGCGAACACTACATATTGCTCATATCATACTCATGTGCTGACCCACTGAATAAAAAAGAAGAGTAGGTTCTCATTCATGACCAAACGATTCACTGATTCAAACTCCACTGTGGTTAATCTCAGGCATGCCTGAATAAATAAGCTGTGTAAATACGATCTTTTGCGGAACCGTTCCTTTACCGTATTTGGTAAGCGTAATCCCAGATGCCTTGTGTGACCATGTGAGTCAGTGTCTGTATTTGTGACAAGATAAATATATAGGCCAATGTGGTACGAGGTGCAGAAAAACGGTGCAAGCACTCTTATCTGTGATCACCCCCCACTGCTTCGTCTTTAACTGGAGTTCGGTCCATTTGTGGTTCACATGTTTGCAGTGGTGTATCTCGTCCCGCCTCTTGTCTGGTCCACAGTTCTGTTCGTAGACACCGTTAGATTCATCCAGCCGGGGGATTTTTGATATAGAGTAGAAATCGAGGTGCAATCTGAAAACGTACTGTGTCTGTCACTTTTGGATTGGTCTCCCACATGTGCCTAGTTGTAAAGTCTTGAGACACTTTATATGTGCAAACCTCAGTGTTAGTGTTCGACTTATAAATCACTGGAGAATAACAGAACTGTGCCACTGAAGATATTTATTTAGATAAACCGATGACTATGTGTATATGTATGTATAGATAGATATATATTTATCACCACAAATGTGTATAGATTTATTATTTAAACACAAAGGATGTGAACTGAACAAATGTATGTGGTAAATCACCTAAAGAATTGAAGCCTGTACCAAATAAATTCACTGCAAAAATGTAAGAGGTTCTAAATTTGAATACTGTGCCAAGAACCATGTGTCTGGGGTCTCTTAATTTCCCTGCTTTTAATGCCCCTTAAGTACAATAGTCTATAGTCTTTATAACCTATTACCTTTCTATGACATAGTTAATAAATTCCTACCAACGCAATGTAGAACCTTGGTCATGTCATTTCAATAATCGTTCAGCTACAAGATGTCCAGCGACCATAATTCGAACCGACCCCAGAATGCACTAACGTAATCTCTGAGCTGTTCCTAATGATTCAGCGCTCATTTGCGCTCAAACCTTCTCAGTAATGTTCTCTCCAGGCTCCAGAGGGCCCGGTCGTTAGTGGCATACTGTAATTACTCTGCACAGCAGTGAAGGAGCAGCTTTGCCTTCCGTGGGTCGGGGTTACTTCTGGGCTTTTGAGAGGACTTGTGAGTGTATTCATGCAAAACAAAACCTTTTCATTAAGCACGCACCACTTCAGCTTTACGTTTTAATCTCAAGCGAGTGCCCGTATGCCAAACTGGCTCGGAATGCAGGCAGCAGGAGATAATTAAGTGCCCCCAGCTAAGAATCTGGCAACTGTCTCAGACGTCCTTACAGACCCAGACTGACCTTCTGCTCAGGGTTTATTTACTAAATTGGTCAGATGAGTTTGAGGTTGACACTAATTGGTGCAGCCCATGCAGGGGAGAGAATCCTCCATACGGTGAGGTTACGATCCCTCTTAAGAGTGATAAATTGAAAATATTAAGTCCCTGAGTTCCTTGAGAGAGACACTTTTCAGGTCAAAGCTGAACAAACCCGAAGAAAGCTAGTGATTAAGGGTACAGTCAGCACTTTTAGGTAGAGGTTAGGTTTTAATCACTGTTCCTCATAACAGTTTGGATGCTCCTTTTGGAGTTTGGTGTCCATTTCTTCCTAAAAAAAAAAGATCTAAATACTCATTGGTCTTGATGCTGCTTTTGATGCAGAAATGCAGGCATATATGTTTATTAACAAGCAAAATTAAGTTGTCTGCAATTAAATGATCTTCAGGAGACCTGGGTTTAAGTACCAGGGGTGCCTGCCTGGCTGCGCATATCATGCAGACCCCATTTGCTGCCTCTCATTGAGGAGAAAACGGTTGGGAGATCATCAAGTGTTGCTCTCCAGGGATAGAAGATACGCAAAAGTGTTTCAGATTCACCAGTTCATGAATAAAATTCCAGATATGCGAGATGACGCACATAGATCTTTGGAAGAAATGTCAAATGTGAGTTCAGTCTCTCCAAGACTGTGTGTTTGGCTGACGTTTATTAGATGACATCATCCGGTTACAACTCTTCAAAGTAATTACATTAGCGTGGTTATTGAAAATGCATTTGGGGAAGCAAAATAGAAAGGAGAACCAAAATTCCAGCTAAACATTCAGGGTGGAAACATGTCCACGGAAATGGAATATCGCAATCAGAGCCTCAGGATATCCACAGCAGTTATGTTCTTATGGAACACAAACAAAATCACATCACCGTGCCGGAACATCCAGCTGGACAAGGGTGGAGAAAGAAAGAGGTCCGTTTGGGGCCCACATGCACTGGTGCCAACTGGCTGCCTCTCTGTACTCTAACGATAAACTACATTCAGTCACAACATACAAACCAAGGACAAAAATCATCCAGCAGGACTGAGTTGCAGGATGCAGGGTGTGTGTGTGCGATTTGGTCGATTGTGTCATGAGTCTAGGGTCTAAATGAAGCCCAGATGGATGGGGATCTCCTCAGTGAGTGATGACAGAGGAGGGAGTGTCCAGTGTCGTTGCAGGAATGGTGCTTAGGAGAGGTCATGTTACTAAAAAACAAGAAGGAGGCTAGTTGTCCAGCGTGGGGATTTTACAAACAAATGGGAAGGCCTTATCGCAGCTGTTGTCATTCCAGGAGCGCAGCGCTGCAAGAGATGGAGAGATGATTTATATAAATGTGAGAGTTAAAGGTATGTGACCCTTTACTGACAGTATCTGATGTAAATGTTTGTGGTAACTGTATAACAGTCCTGCACATCAGCTTGGAGGAATATGAGCTTCAGCTCTGAGATGTTCCTCATTTGAACTGCTCGCTTCAGGTCTGGACTTTGAATTGGCCATTACAAAACTTTCAACTTCTTTAACCGTTCTTTGGTAAAATAAATTAACTTGGTGTTCACCTGAGACTCAGTTTATGGACAGATATCCTGAGATGTCCATTTTTAGAAATTGCTGCTGTCATTCAGAATTCATGATTCCACCAGTGATGGAAAGCCGTTGTGGCCCAGATGTACCAAAACTTGATCAAAAAGTTCCACTTGGGTCTCGTCTGTCCACAAAACGTTGGCTTTCTGATAGCGACCCTGACTTCAACACCATTGTTGTTCAGTGTTCTTCTGACAATGGTCATAAGCCTAACTTTATCCAGCATAAAAGATACTTTTAGATGCTTAAAAGTTACCCTGGGTTCCTGTGTGACCTCACTGATTGTTACACAAGTCAGGTTAAGTCACATCAGATTCATTTCTACAGCGCTTTTTAAAATGAATCGTTGTCTCAAAGCAGATATACAATCTGAGATGATCTTCTAATATCTAATGCCAACGTCATATTGAACAAGCCTAGGATGATACAATAACAGGGGTTTAATGAAAGATCTGTTGGCTGACTCACCACTGTTCTGTCTGTACCAGATCTCAACACAGTCCTCTTCCTGAGGGATTCGATGGATACCATCATCAGGTTGGTTTCCATCCCAGTAGCTGTACTCGTGGGACGAGCCATCCGTCCATTCCATGGTTCCCTCCTAGAAATAAGCCCACCAAAGCTGAGCTGTTAGCTTTGACAGATTGATTTAAATGCTTGGGAGGGCTCTAAGCCAATAATGATTTCTCAAGTCAGTGTATTTCCATACTGGCTTTATCAAATCCAAGGTCAATGGGAACTCATGTCCCTATCTGTTGTCCTCTATACTCAATGTTATTGCAAGCAACATACAGTGGGTATGAAAAGTATTTAGACCCCTTTAAATGTGTCACTTTTTATTTCATTGCAGCCATTTGGAAAAAAACAAGTTCATTCTATTTCTCATTAATGTACACTCAGCATCCCATCTTGACAGAAAAAACTGTTTGCAGATTTATTAAAAAAGAAAAACTGAAATATCACATGGTCATAAGTATTCAGACCCTTTGCTTTGGCACTCATATTTAACTTACAAGCTGTCCATTTCTTCCTATCCTTCTTGAGATGGTTCTGCTCCTTCATTGGAGTCCAGCTGTGTTTAATTTAACTGATTGGACTTAATTAGGAAAGACACACACCTGTCTATATAAGATCTCACAGCTCACAGTGCATGTCAATGCAAATGTGAATCATGACATTGAAGGAACTGCTCAAGAAACTCAGAAACGGAATTGTGGCAAGGTACAGATCTGGCCAAAGTTACAAAAAAAATCTGTAGCACTCAGGGTTCCTAAGAGCACAGTGGCCTCTGTAATCCTTAAAAATAAAAAGTTTGGGATGACCAGAACTCTTCCTAGACCTGGCTGTCCAGCCAAACTGAGCAATCGTGGAAGAAGAACCTTGGTGAGAGGGGTAAAGAAGAATCCAAAGATCACTGTGACTGAGCTCCAGAGATGCAGTAGGGAGATGGGATAAAGTTCTACAAAGTCACCTATCACTGCAGCCCTCCACAAGTCAGGGCTGTATGACAGAGTGGCCCAATAAATGCTTCTTTTCAGTGCTAGACATATGAAAGCCTGCATAGAGTTTGCCAAAAAAGACACAAATGACTCCCAGACTATAAGAAATAAGATTCTCTGGTCTTTTTGGCATTAATTCTAAGTGGTATGTGTGGAGAAAACCAGGCACTGCTCATCACCTGCCCTATACAATCCCAACAGTGAAACAT
>JAVSBV010021326.1:0-12072 GCA_033117975.1 Parotocinclus spilosoma | reverse complement strand
ACACACACACACACACACACACACACACACACACACACACACACACACACACACACACACACACATACACATGCACATACAAACACAGATTTTATATAGATTCTCTACTGAAACAGCAACATAACAGTAATCGTTACACACATTCAGACCCACCTGAATACAGTAATTGGTCCCGATAAAGAGATGAACACACACACACACACACACCCCCCACACACACACACACACACTCCCACAACAAAGTGCATATTCCGGACTCAGATAATCGCAAGTCCTCAACTGTTTGGATCTGATAGTGGCAAAAAGCCGGCACATTATTCATAAAAAAGTGCGCACACACACACATATACACACACATACACACACACATTCTATTTGCTGACTTCAACAACTACAAGTCCTAAAACTAAATGGCACACAAATGTACAGCCACAGTCGGTCCCCTTAAATACATGAACACACACACACACACACACACACACACACACATTTTCCTCAGGTCTTACAATGTCCTGTAACATACTGTACGTTGGAAAGCTCTGAAACAAATGCGCACCAGCGCAAACCATTGATAGTGACACACACACACACACACACAGACACACAGACACACACACACACACACACACACACAGACACACAGACACACACACACACACAGAGTATGCTAATCTAACTCAAGGGGTGAATGATGGAACAAAAGGGGAGTACCACAACATCACCGTTCCCCCAGACAATCAAACTCAGCGGGAGCATCGGCGCGAGAGACAAGAGACCAGAGACCAGAGAGAGAGAGATGAACCGAGGGATTACCGGCGTGAGGGTGATCTTACCTCGTGCATGTACAGGAAGGCAGGGACAGGATGAGGGAGCATCATCGCTGCAGCGTTGGGTATCAGGACACAGCCGGAGTCGGCCATGGAGAGAGAAGGAATGAGCTCAGACTGCACACACACTCCGTTTCATTCACTCTCTCCTACACACACACACTCACACTCACACACACATACACACACGTGCAGGGATATCCTTCCCCCTTCCCTTGCTCGCTCACCAACCCTCCCTTTTCTCTCTCTCTCTCTCTCTCTCTCTCTCTCTCTCTCTCTCTCTCTCTCTCTCTCTCTGCCGGAGGCACAAATCAGTGCACTCGTTATTTCTGAGCCAGGGTGTTCCCTCCTCTCTCTCTTCCTCCATCACTGCCTCTCTATGTCTCTCGCTCGCTCTCACTTTCCCATTATGAACCAAAAGAGAGTCTCTGCTTTAGATCCGATTTTATTTGTAAGAAATGAAACAGCAAAAAAAAAACAAAAAAAAAAACACAAGAAACCCCATGAATCAAAGAAGAACTGTGAAAATTCAATAGAAAAAAATGAAGCTAACAAGCAAAAAACAGGAACCGAATATAAAGAAGCTGAAATAGAAAGAACAAATAAATAAGATCAGGTGACACTGGAGGTGCAAATGATGAATAAAAAAAACAAAATGCGAAGACAATTTTAAACAATTTTAAATTTTTTAGAGGGATATGGGGGAAGTTAAAACGTCAGGATTGAAAATTTGTGAGAAAAAAAGTGTAAGAAAGGTCAGATAGGTGTGGAGCAAAAGAAAAGGGAACTGAGCATTAGTATGAGGAGCAAATGAAAGAAAAAGAGAAGTGAGGTGGTGAGCCGAGGAGACGTAAAGAAAATTCAATAAAGATTAGACAAAAGGGAGGAAGGTCTTTAAAAGAAGCTATTCCGAATTTTCAGAAAAAGCAGCTGAGAGGGAAAGGAAGTGAAATTACTGAAAAAAAGAACGAGAAGAATGTGAGGAACGAATTAAAAACAGAGACGCTGAGGAAAAATGTGAGGAAGGAAGGAAAACTGTGAGAGGTAAGAAGAACTGTGAAGAACAAACGAAAGAAGAAACGTGTGGAGCAAAAATAAAATATAGGCAAACTGAGAGAAAAGAAATCGCTCAGATAAACAAAGTGAATTTAAAAACAAGAACGTAAGGAGTGATGTGAAATTCAATAAACAAAGAGAAAGAACACGAGTAATAAATAAAAAAAGAAAAAATAGAGACACTGAGGAGAAATAAGGAATAAAAACAAAATTAAAAGAAATGTGAGGAACAAATCAAAAGATAAGAAGGTAAAGAAGAAATGTGAAGAAAAAGTAAAAATACTGAAGTTAAAGAAGAAATGTAAATAAAAATACAATTACTGTAGTTAAAGAAGAAATTTAAAGAAAAAGTAAAAAATACTGAAGTTAAAGAAGAAATGTAAATAAAAATACAATTACTGTAGTTAAAGAAGAAATGTAAAGAAAAAGTAAAAAATACTGTAGTTAAAGAAGAAATGTAAAGAAAAAGTAAAAAATACTGAAGTTAAAGAAAAAATGTAAATAAAAATATCGAAGTTAAAGAAGAAATGTAAATAAAAATAAAAATACTGAAGTTAAAGAAGAAATGTTAATAAAAATAAAAATACTGAAGTTAAATCAGAAATGTAAAAACAAATAAAAATACTAAAGTTAAAAAATAAATATAAATAAAATACTAAAGTTAAAGAAGAAATGTAAATAAAAAGTAAAAATACTAAAGTTAAAGAAGAAATGTAAATAAAAATAAAAAAACTAAAGCAAAAGGAAACATGTAAATACAAATTCAAATACTGAAGTTGAAGAAATGTAAAAAAAAGTAAAAAATACTTAAGTTAAAGAAGAAATGTAAATAAAAATACAATTACTGTAGTTAAAGAAGAAATGTAAAGAAAAAGTAAAAATACTAATGCTAAAGAAGAAATTAAAGTTAAAGAAGAAATGTAAATAAAAATAAAATTACTGTAGTTAAAGAAGAAATGTAAAAAAAGTAAAAATACTGAAATGAAAGAAGAAATTTAAAGAAAAAATAAAAATACTGAAGTTGAATAAATGTAAAAAAAAAAGTAAAAATAGGGAAGCTGAAAAGGTGTGAGACACAAATAATTAAATAAATTACTCAGAGAGAATTACATAAATTTCTAAACAAAAATTAAAAAATAATAATTAGGGAAGGTTGTGGAAAAGGGGCATTATTGAATGTTAAAAAAAGCAGAGAGTGTGAGAAACAAATAAAAAGCTAAGTAAAGAGCAAAAAAAATGTTTTAAACCGAGAGAATTTAAAAACAAGAACCCAATGTGAAAATTCAGTGAACAAAGAAGAAGCTAAAAAGAGTAACTTGAGGAACAACAAAAAAGACAAGAAGAAGAAATATAAGGAAGAATCTAAAATGTAGAAGCAGAGGAGAAATCAGAGAAGCAAATTTAAAGAAATGTAGCTGATATGAAATAAAAAGTGAAATAAAAATCAAAAAAGAAATGGGAGACAAACAGAACATACAGCCAGAAGCAAAGAAGAATGATTAGGAATACATAAAGAAGAAAATAAAGAAGCTTAGAAATAACATAAGGTGCAAAAAAAAGGAGCTGAGACAAAATGCAAGGGATACATTAAATAAAAATAGCAGAGTGAATTCAAAAATAAAAACCTTAGAGGAAATGTATAACAAACAAAAATAAGCTGAAACGAAAAATGAGAAACAAATAAAAAAAAGTTCAAGTTCAAGTTCAAATTATTTCTATAGCGCCTTTTACAACGTAGCATTGTCTCAAAGCAGCTTCACAATATTACACTGTCTTAAAAGGCCAATCCCAAGTTGAGCAAGCCTAGGGTGACAGTGGCAAGAAAAAAACTCCCTAAAATGATAGGAAGAAACCTTGGGAGGACCAAGACTCAACAAGGGACCCATCCTCCATGGGTGGCCTCTTTCCCTCTTCTGGTTTAATGTAACGAAGTTTGATTTAAAAAAAAGCGGTGAATGCATTCGTTGTCATAATGGGATTAACGAAAACAAAAAGGTTGAACTTGGTTTGGTTTGGAGTGCAGGTTTGTTGTAATCTTCATATTCGTGTGCAGATGGTGAAATGCATTATTGCTTGTAGCTGATGGGTTACATTTATAACACTCAGGTATCTAAACAGTTGCCTTCTGTTTGTATTTAGTTCTATCTGTTTCTTCTTTGCCTAGGCGGAAGAGTAAACAAGCCATGAGAGACTACAAGAAGGTACTGGTTCAACTCGAAACTCTAGAGATCAATGTGGGAGACCAGTGCAGAAAAGAGTTCACGGGTAAGTTCCTGTTTTTGACCTTCTCTCTCGCTTATTTATCATGGAGGATCTTAAACGGGACTTTTCTCCCTGCAGACCTGATGACCGAGATGATGGACTTGAGTAGCGACGTTGGTGGCCCAGGGATACCATTCCTGGACTACCGAACATACGCCGAACGCATTTTCTTCCCTGGCCAGAGAGGGGCGCCGTTGAGTCAGAACCTGGATTTGCCTGATTCTCGCAGGCAGACGGTGGAGCAGGGGCTAAACCAACTCAACAACCTGCTGAACAACAGACTCTTCCTCACACGCGTCAGTCCTTTAACCCGTCCCCACTTTGAGTTTAAAGCTGTCCAGCAGAGGGCGTGCTGTAGCTATGATTTAGTGGCTTTAGTTGCTTATTCAGTATAATTTGTTCCATATTATTTATTAGGTCATGGGCTGTGTGAATGTAAAGTGTTTTGTCATGTTAGGATTTATAAAAGAGGAAGCTTGGTGGGAAGTCCGACCAGTAAAGCCAATAGAACAAGAACTGTTAACCTGGCATACAAACAAGGGTGACTCAGCAGTGTGACCTGACACTTTACCACCATGCCTCACCGGTTGGTATCTCGTCTGTGGTGAGGTGATGGAAGACCTTATTCACTAGGTCATGGGTTTTTAGTTTTGTCACTTCCCCTGGCGGACCCATGCTCTGTTCGTGTTTCGTCTGATTAAAGGTTTTGGCTTTGGTCGTATTTCGTCTGTTTTGCCAGGCTCTCTCTTTGTTCATTGTTTTGTCTCTTCTGTCAGGCTATAGCCTCTGTTTGTGTTTGATCTCTTACACAAGGTTAGGGGTCAGAGCTCGACCTGACTCGAGTGATTTTTCATCTGTTCTGCCAGTTTGAAGGTGCTGTCTCTAGGGGGCGTGGCTTTGCTTGTGTTTTGTTTGGTCTGGCAGGCTGAAGGTCTCAGCGTCATGTTCAGTCATGTTTTGTCTTTTTTGCCAGGTTAGAGATCACAGCTCTGTCTGGTTTTTTTTGTCCTTTTCGTCTGTTCTGTCAGATCAGTCCTCCTGTCGCCGGTCATATTTAGTCTGTTCTGTCAGGCTACAGGTCCACAGTAGTATTATTACGTATTTTTTCTATGAAATCCATTATAGAAACATTACGTAATTCTTCTATAATGGATTTCATAGAACAATTACGTAATTTATCTAACAAATACGGAATTTATCTCAAGATTACGCAATTTTTCTACGATTTTCCTAACTTAAGCAACAACAGGCGGGGAATCCTTTCGACTTTAAACACGCGCGGAAAAAAACACATCGAAGAATTACGTAATTCTTCTATAATGGCTTTCATAGAACAATTACGTATTTTCACTACCACTGTTAGATAAAATATGTATTCGTCCCAAGAACAATAAACATGTCTTACCCTCAGGAGCACATCACTACAGTTGTGTATACAGGCTGTGTATACGGTTTGGAACCTGCGATGATTTGAAGGTCCCGATTCTGTCCAGATTTTGATTTGATTTCATGGACTGTTCGTGTTTAATCAGTTACACAAGGTTAGAGGTCAGGGCGTCGTTTGTGTTTTGTCTGTTCCCTAGGCTAGGCTAAGTCTCTAGGAGGCGTGGCTTTGCTTGTGTTTTGTTTGGTCTGTCAGGCTAAAGGTCTCAGCGCTGGTCATGTTTTGTCTGTTTTTTGTTTGCTCCGTCAGACTAGAACTCTTGATTTGTCAGCTCGGCAAGGTTAGAGTTCCTGTCTCTCTTCTTGTTTTGTCTGTTCCACTAAGTTAGAGCCCCTGGCATGGTTTGTGTTTCATCTGTCTGGCCATGTTTCGTCTGTCCTGGGTAGAGCTACTGACTGTGCTTGTGTTTTGTCTGTTCTGGCAGGTTAAACATCCTGTCTGTGTTCCTGTTTAGTCTGTTTCACCTGGTTGAAGGTCTTGTTTGTAATGCTTTTTCTTTTGTGTCAGATTAAAGGTTGCATTTCTGTTCATATATCGTCTGTTTTGGCAGGTTGAAGGTTTTGGCTCTGGTCTTGGTTTGTCTTTTCTAACACGTTAGATTTCCTGTCTTTGTATTTCGTCTGTTTTGTCAGGCTAAAGGTCCGGGCTGTGTATAAGGTCCCGATTCTGTCCAGACTTTGTTTGTTTTGCCGAGTTTAAGGTTTCCAGTTCTGCTTTCGAAGATTTCCACTGCAATATTGAATACAATTTCAGATCCATATACATACTCAGCATCACATGCTACCAGTCTGATCTTTATCAGTTCCTATAACAGAGGAACACATTGTGCCTGAGGTAGTAACACAGAAACACAGTTCAGGCTGCTACATGTTGACTTCTCTTATCCAGTCCAGCCTGGAAGAGGTATGTAAACCTCAAGACTAACAATCAACAACTACAGGAAATAGAGGAGACTCTTCCAGTTAAGTATAAGCTTTAGTAAACATTCCCCAGCCCGGATTAAGGTGATTAATGTTTTCCTAAAGACATGAAAGTTTCCATGCTTGTATGTTATCAGTTGAGACAGAATGTGTTGGCCTGTCATTATGACTTGAATGAAGATCAGACTCCAATTTTATGTGTAAGCTGGCCAGGTCACTCCAGAGGGTTCGGGCGAGTTAAAGGTCCGTGTCTGGATCAGTCAGTGCGCATGGCACGACATTTTTCTTCAGCTCCAAAGAGAAGATAACAAGCAGTAGCATTAGCTATTTCAATTCTGCATCACTGAATGAAGTGCAGTGTCTGACTGTGTGGTGCTATTGATGTTAAAACCACCAGAGTCCAAAGCAGAAAGACAGAAAGTCGTGCTTCACATAGAGCGCCTCATACATTTTTAACTGTTTCTTGAGCCTAGTGTTTGACTTGAGTACGAGTGTTGAGATGAACGCTCTGTTTTATTTATGATACCCCTCTCAAAGAGGTTTTGATGTGGATTATTATCAGTGCCGCAAAGCCTTCAGGCTGAGAAATGAGACAGAAAGAACTAGTGAATGTACTTTGGTTTATTACAACGCTGGTTCGTTCCTAAAAAGTAATCATCCAAGCTACCAGGACAACACCTAATGATGAAAGAACTCCCAAAAAGTGTAATGAGCAATGCCGCTTTCTGTTCTGAATACCAATTTGTGTGTTTATCTCTCGGCATTAGTTCATCCATACCCTGGAGGAGCAGCAGAACTTCTCGCAGCGGGACCGTGGGTATGTGGCTTCGCTGCTGACCATGGCCCTGCACGATAAGCTGGAGTATTTCACTGACGTCATGAAGACCCTGCTGGGGGATCTGGTGCAGCAGTATGTGGCCAAAAATCCCAAACTGATGCTTCGCAGGTACACACACACGCACAAACACATGCACGGTGTGGGATTCTAGAGTCTCAGACTTTCCATAATGAGCTAGAGGCAGACAGCATGAAATGGAGGATTGTTATTCTGATAATAAAGGAAAGGAGCATGGGACGCTGAGCTGGGGGGCAGCTGTCAGTTCTTACTTCAGGATGGCCTGAAATAGATATATATATATATTATATAATATATAAATATATAATAATAAATATATATATATATATTAGTGTTACTCCGCGGCGGTTGCTTTAATTGTAAGTCTTAAGGGCGTCTGTTAAATGTCGTAAATGTAAATGTGTTCCCCCTGATCAAAAACCCATAGAACCTTTATGGGGGCACCTGAAGTAGAACCTTGGAATTCGAATTTCCAGGAGGTCATTCAAAGTCCTTGTTCGAATTTGGAATCAACTTTCCCCCAAAAACCCAGACACATAGTGTGATTTAGATTTTATTATTACATTATTTATAATAATATAAATGATTATTATAGAACTGTATAGTTCTAAAATGCATTGGACTGGATTTATTGAATCAGTCAGTCAGTTAGTCAGTCAATGTGTCATTTAGGATTTCCAATGGTCAAAGTTTTAATTTTTGGAATTTCAGGCTGGAATTTTTGTTCCAATCCAGGGTCAAAAAAAGAATTACAGACTGTTTGATGTTTGAATTGTTCGAGTGAAGAGGCGTTTGAATTCTGAGGTCCCACATGGATTATTCGATTAAACACAAGCTTGGGAAGTCCATGCAGCTCCAGATAAATTAAGTTTAAATTAAGTTAGAATGAAAATAACTGTATTAAATTCAGACTCCCATTCTATATACACAGTATATAGTGTATATATATATGTAGGAGTGAGTTAAGGTCCACTATTTCCCCTGTTATGAGGCTTGGACGGTGCATGAACGCCACAGAGTAACATGGATACTGATTATGACCGTCGAGACTTTATTCTTGATTTGGGTTTTACAGTCCAGTGCAAATGTCTTGGGTCCTCATTAGATTTGTTGTTTTAATAGTGATTTAATTTATTCAACTTGGCATCGCAGTGAAGCTACCAGATATAGGGGGATGTTAGAGATTAGATATTAGGGATTAGATATTAGATATAGGGGGATATTAAAGATTAGATATTAGCGATTAGATATTAGATATTGGGGGATATTAAAGATTAGATATTAGATATAAGGGGATGTTACAGATTAGAGACTGGGGATATAGGATACAGGGGATATTAGAGATTAGATATAGCTGGTATTAGATATAGGGGATATTAGATATAGGAGGATATTAAAGATTAGATATATGGGGAGATTAGATATATGGGGATATAGGATACAAGGCATTTTAGAAATTAGATATAGGGGGTATTAGATATAGGAGATATTAGATATAGGGGGATATTAGAGATTAGATATAGGGGGATGTTAGAGATTAGATATAGGGGGATGTTAGAGATTAGATATAGGGGGATAATAGAGATTAGGTATAGGGGGATGTTAGAGATTAGAGATTAGATATTAGATATAGGGGGATATTGGATATAGGGGGATATTAGATATTAGAGATTAGATATTAGATATAGGAAGATGTTAGAGACTAGAAATTAGATATAGGGGGAGATTAGAAATTAGATATAGGGGATATTAGACACTAGAAATTAGATATAGGGGATATTAATTAAAGAGGGAGATTAGAAATTAAATATAGGGGGAGATAAGAGATTTGATATAGGGGAATATTAGAGATTAGAGATTAGATATAGGGGAATAGGGGCTATTTCTCCTTTTTGTGAGCAGTATTCTTGCTACAGTAGCCTACAGAAGCTGTTGTTTTCTGATTTTAATACTACATACAAATTTCCTTAATTTCCTGGTTGTATTCTAATAAAGCTAAAGATCAGATTGTGGCGTGTTGGCCTAATACTTTTGCACTGTACTGTATATATACTGCACCATGGGCTGGATCTGCAGCTGAAAGTTTAACAGAGCGATGCTGTTTAGACTGATGGACAGGCAGGTAGGTGGATAAGTCCTGCTATGCAGTGAAAATGGTTATTTATTGTTTATTGAATATTAATGAGTTTGTTTTTCATGTGGGTTTTTTGCAGGACTGAGACCGTGGTGGAGAAGATGCTCACAAACTGGATGTCTATTTGTCTCTACTCTTTCCTAAAGGTATTGCATTTAGCTTGCTTTGTCAATCCTGCACATCTGCTGCACTACTGTAAGAAAATACAACCGAACTCCAGGTATCTGATTGAACTCTATAACCAATAAGGTGCTTTGTCCTCTCCCCCGCTATCCGAACCGCTAACTAACGCTAACTAACCGCTCTAATGAATGATGAGCTGAAACAATTCTGTACTGAGTGACTATGTAATTGGTGTAAACAGCACTGATATAAATGGTGTAATTTAAGGGTAGTTTGCCTCTACCTGCACCTTCCTCTTCCTCTCCTAAAATCACTTAGTTATGTGTGAGATTTTGGTTTCTAATTACACTCCTCATTTCACAGCAACATTCACCAACAAGAAACCTGAGGACAAAACACAACATAGCAAGGAGACACACACACTCACACAAACTTACAAATACAAAGAAAACAGAACTTCCATGGCATACACACTCACACACACTCACAGGGCAACATGAGGGAAATCATGACACGCAAACAGACTCACACACTCACACATAGAAATAAGAGAAAGACTCAACAAATACCCAATTACACTTAAACACACAGGAGAGAAAACTAACGCACACACACACACTCAAATACAAAAACGTGATGGAAAACAACACACACACTCGGATACATAAACACGAGGGAAAACAACACATAGACAATCACACTTAACACAGACACACACTCAAATACAAAAACATGAAGAAAAAGAAGACACACTCAAATACACAAATATGAGGGAAAACCCAACAAATACGCACACACACAAACACACACACTCTCTCAAATACACAAACGTGAGGGAAAACTCAACACATACACAACCACACTTAAACACACACACACACTCAAATACACAAATGTGAGGGAAAACAACACACAAGCACATACAGCACACAAAAACATAAACAAGAGAGAAAAACACCCACAAGCACGCATTCAAATACACAAACAAGGAGGGAAAACTACACACAAAATAACATGCACACAAAACAGGCAAAGGTGTGTATGTTTTGCATTTAGGATACTCCTGTGTAAATGTTCCTTTCTGTAGCCACAAAACACACACACACACACACACAAACATAATGGAGATGGAAACAGAGAGATGGAGAGAGAGCACAGAATTGTCCTTTATCACCATTTTAAATTACAACACAAAGTATGAAAGATTTTAAATACTAGAATAAAGTGTGGATTAACAACAGCCTTTCAGTTCCACCCTAGGTGAATTTCTTAGAATTTCTTAGAAGTTATTGAGAATGGTTTTTGTGTGTGTGTGTGTGTGTGTGTGTGTGTGTGTACACAGGAAGTAGCTGGTGAGCCTCTGTACATGCTCTATAGGGCTATAAAGTATCAGGTGGACAAAGGGCCAGTAGATTCAGTTACGGGTAAAGCAAAGCGCACCCTTAACGACAGCCACCTGCTCCGAGAGGACATCGACTACTGCTCAATGGTGCGTGTCTCTCTCCTTTACCTTTGTCTCTTACAGCAGTACAATGAGAGACATAAGTGACAGCTGCCAGACCTGATGTTTTGTCCCTCTGTCTTTTCTTCTCTAAAACTCCCTCTCTCTCTCTCTCTCTCACTCTCTCTCTTTTTTTTTTTTTACCCTCATCTCTAAAATGCCCGTGTTCCGTCTGTTGTTGTTCTGATATGATTGTGATGCTGTCTGCTTTCTCCAACACTGGATTTTCCTCTGGCTTCTTAATACAATGGCTCTGTGTGGATCTGTCACATATAGTGTGTGAAGGAAAATTGAAAGATTTAAGCCAGACTTATCAAGGCATTTCAGATTCTTTATTGACTTCTGTTCTCGGAGAGTCTGGAAAGTAGAGATACCAAAGAACGTCATTGTTCTCTCTGTTGTTCTTTGTCTCTATCTGCTTTTGTTTTACTTCGACTTATTAAAGGTACTGACGCACAGTTTTCCTTTTACTCGAGCCTCTGCTGAGTGCTTTTTCCAGATCCCACAGAGCGCTCGTGCAACACACGATCTGCACACGGAACATAGATTCGCCAATTTTTTATCTTAGGCTGTAGTAACAAAAAAACACTGAAAGTTTCAATTTATTGCGCAAACCTCACTGGGCAGCTTAGATGCAAGAATAGAATTCAAATTAAAATACAGTTGACTTTGGTTAATTGGACCACCGGTTAATGGGACCAGCCACTTATTCAGACCAAATCCTAAAGTACCAAAACAAATCCAATTATATACGTGTAATGTTATTCGTTTATTTGGACCAAAATTGCACTTAATCGGACCAAATAACGTGTACAGTATGTAATATCCGTGAAGAAACTCTTCGTCTCTGGCATCACTACCAAAAAAAACTCCCGAGTTTCTCCCCAGCCCTCTACTGCCACCTACAGGACTTTGCCTAACATTTCCATTTACTACAAAAAAGAAGCCA